>CAVNYN010208560.1:0-14903 GCA_963692815.1 Nyctanthes arbor-tristis
TCTTCCGATCTCTAATGAGTTTTAAGAGGCAAGCTACTGTTTTCTTTATCAGATGAACACCCTAAGGCCCAATCCTATTCTATATACTACAATAGATCCTGTATTTTTTCCTTAGTTATGACTCCTCTAAAGCTAAAAAGCATGGAGGGGTCAACCGAGTAGAATGAGAACCTTTGCAGTTCCGACTCTTCAAATAAATTAGCATGCCTTCTAAAAGGTGCACTTGAGTGTACATCACGCCTTGTGCCTGTCCACGCATCGCTTTGTCACGCCTAAGAGCACCTAGGCTCAAGAAGTGGCTTCTACCTCACTACACCTTACTTGGAACACTGACATTGATTATTATTTTTCATTCGTTCTTACACAAATTTTCATTACTAATGCAGATTATCCGCAGCTTTAAGACCTTCAGAGAAAAGGGCAGCCTGATCTTGAAGAAATGGAACAAGACTAAATTATTTTGACATAGATAAAAACGCCATTCCACAGGGAAAGAAGAAACACGGAGGACTGAGCTCAACTCCACCCAATAACTAACAGCATGGAAAAGTTCATGAGTGTTAGCTGTTGTTGGTGGTGAATTTAGGAGTGGAAACTGACAAAGGTCTGGCAGCACCAAACTGAACAAGGAAAACAAGCTTTAGGAGCTAGGACTGTCCATATAACAAGTTCAGTTTCGTGGTACTTAAACTGAGAACTGGGGAACACATTTCTCGCTTTTTCTCAAACAGGCAGTTTCCTGTCCTCTTCTAATGGTTGTCACCATATTGTATACTACTGGACCCACAGCCAATCTCAGGAGAAAACCAACACATTGCCTTTTCTTCAACTCGACACCGCCCTCTTTTCCTCATCTCAAGTCCCAATCCTTTGGCATCTTTTCAATTCTTCAAAACTCAAAATCATTGTAAACCGTGCAATAAAATCCTGATAATATGCAAAAAGGAGAAAGGAATATGAACAGCCACCCTCTATTCCTTTCCAAAGTTCAGATAACTCTTTTTAAATCCAAACACAGATCCTCTGGCTCTCATCTGTCACAGTTTAATTTGCAAGCAGTATGCAGTCAGCCTTAACTAAGTAAATACCAAGATCCACGTATTTGTATATTTCATACCACAAAATCTTTTCTACAGTGGTAGTTCTTTAGTTTTCAACGGTCAATCTGGGTCCCTGGAAATATTTGCTGCTCGACCTATAATACGATTGGCGTGCATTCAAAACCGACCTTAACCGCAGTATTGTTTTGGGTTAAATCTTTTAGTATAACTAAAGATCTTTTTTTTTTTTTTTGGGTCTCACCTTTTTAGACCAATAAATATTGCCCATTTATTCATATGACCACAGGTACTATCCACTTAAATTGCATTAAAGCTATCCCCAGAAAAGTAATAGATTGACTTTAGAAGTATTTCTCTACCAGCTTGTTGTCAACAAAAACAAGAGCATGACAAGAAGCCAAAATTTCCAAAACACGGGGAGGCAACTTCCAGGTATCTCTTTCCAAAGACACAGCGTCCGTCAACCCGCCAACTCCAAAAAACTCCTGAAAATTAGTGTGTAAAACATCATCATAAAAGGAGAGCCTTGAACAAAAACTATATATCAGGGCTTCTAGTTCAATACCATATCATCAGATGTTAAAGTTCCAGTCTTGTCAAAACAGCATATATCAACCTGTCGAAGTGTAAGATCAAGATACATAAAAGAAGACTATTAAGAAGTTAGTAAATCAAATATAATAGAACATGTAACATGTAAACATTTTTCATTCAATTTATTAATGATACAAACTTTTGATCGGAAGAGCGTCGTTTACCATTATAAAGAACATCAAATACATGGCAAAGTAAACGCGAAAACCTAGAAAAAGATAACAAAAGAAGATACAGACTCCAGAGTCCAGAGAAAATTCATTTGAAATGTGAATTCATAAACAAACACCTAGAGGGAGGGACTAGAGTTTGTGAAAGCGAATGACACCCAAAAATTGATGTTTCAAGTACGGAAAATTATGGGAGATTTAAGTCCATCTCTATGTACACGAGTCAGTGCAAGGGAGGGGGCAGAGAGGGAATCTCTCTTCCATAGTTCTTTTACTTCGTATATGAAATGAAATGAATTAATTAATTCCAAGGACGATCAGCCAGTAAGCTTATACAATGAAATTGACATGAAAATACAATACTTGCTAAGACAAGCAACACACCAGAACGATGTAACTATCCCAGTTACAAACTCCATTTATCTTCAATCACCACTAAGTTTTATCATTAAAGTACCATACAAGATAACGTTACATTCAACAACATTTCATGCAGCACTAACAAGCCTTTTTTCCCATGAACCAAGCAAATGACAGAACACTGCAAAAGTTGTATGGATTAAATTCAAGATTCCAGCTGGATATCTTTTCAATATGTAGTACGCAACACAATGAATCTTAGACCATTACATGCTTACAAGAATTAGCATTGTGAAATACAACTGAAAAATCCCAATTATCATAATCAACGTTTTAGTTTTCAAGCAAACTCAATCAAGATTCACCCGTAAAAGCAGTCAATGTTGCACAAACATGACAAGGTGCAGACACACCGAAACAAGATTTTTTGAATTAGGATAACTGAAACATTGCAGACACATCTCCTTTGAATTATTGATTTAACTTCTCTAAAATTGTAGATAATGTTTATTCTATCATTGCTTTTATATGTATGATCAAATATAGTAAACGCTTCCTTAGATTTGAATTTTTTTCTCTTAGTCCTGAGAAGAAAACAAGCTTCGTAAATTCTTCCAGACATGATCATTATCACGTAAGTTCTTTACCGACATGAACAATTTCAAAACACTTGCAGAGCTCACCTTCCCAGCAAATGGGATTCGAAATGGTTCTGTGCAGAATACACCAAGGCGTACTAGTGTGATCAATGACTTATTAACAGCCAAACACAGCTGTGTTGGCAGTTCAGAAGGGATTGCAGAGCTAATGATAAGCAAAAACCTCAGAAGAAGGTCATATTTACTCCTTGATGGGTCCTCAAGCCCCTGCACCGTATCAGATTCTGTTACCAAAACCAACATGGGGAAATTTTGTAGGTATGAAATATCCATTAGTGCAAGCTTAGCCATTTACCGTCTTAAGAACATATCCAGCAGCTATTAAAGCAAATAATAAGAGGGACAAAATAAAAAGTCCGCTTTCCCAGCTGTTAGCAGTAACCTAGACAGTGCATGATTGTAGAAAGGTTATAGACAGAGGAACCATAGATTAGCATAATGTCACTCACAAAGCCAACCAAAAATAAAGATATAATTTACCCTCTCAGTAGAAAATAGGATAGTGCGCATCAGTTTCCCTTGACTTGTCTCAAACCCAGTTCGTAGAACAACTGCCAAGCATCCACCATCAGGGGTTTTCAAATGAAATGTCTGTTTCAATTTAAAAATTAGGGGAAAAAAGACGTTCAGAAAATTGTCGAACACTCTGGTTCTGATAAAATATCCCAGTTAAAGGGAATGAAAAACAAAAACTACCGGGTCGGGGGTGTGCTGCAATATGTTTGTCCCACCAAAAAGAATATGTGCTTTATCTCGCCTAGCTGATAGTTTCTCCTCCCTTCCTCTACCTACGACTGAAACCTGAAAATACTTGCCTCTGAGATAAGAATTCCAACGAGATCATCATCAAAGATCTTCAATGCATGCACTTAAACAACTGGAGCTATATGCTAACAATGCTTAGTTGAGTTGATAACACTGTTTATTTTTGAGTTTCATGCTTCAGGAAAACAAATGCAATATATTTCAGTGAGTTCAGAATTCATATGAATGGAATGGACATAAGTATTGTCATTTTACTAAAAAAGATAAATATAAAGAGATTAACGCTAATGACGCATCAAAATGATATAAATGCAGCAACTCCATTTGAAAGCATTAACACCCCAAAAAAAAATAAAAATAAAAGTAAAAAATCCTGATGATCGAAGATAGAATTGGGCGATGTAGGACCAAGAAAGAGACTTAAATCTAGCTTCCGCAAAGAAGAAATGACGATGACTTCTATGTCTTCAAGGCATACAATAATCTTCCACTTAGGTTTAGGTAAAATATCCTCAGACAAGATGCCGCTGAGAAACAATTATGTTCTCGCTGTATATATTAATGGGTGTTTGATTCTCATTACAATGAGAAATCATAATAATAAGACCGTAGAATCATAGTGGAGATCTGATTGAAGACTGAGATGTGTGGTTGTATTTTCGGGCTTGTTCTCTAGGGCTTGTTTTTTCACCACAAAATTTATCAACAAATCAAACTCATACCAATCACACATTCTCTATAAACAATAATTTTTCACATTTCCCTACAATCTCTCCACTTTTTCACCAAAAAAAAAAAAAAGCTAAAACGAACGAACTATTAATAGTTGCAACGTCATTTGCAGGCAAAATTATATGGGGAAAAGTAGAATGAAAATCAAAGATCTGTTGAAATTTTTCTGAGTTTAACTAATACACACACGTTATGTTGAGCTGACACCGAAACAAACAAAACGTAAATAATGAAAATTACCTTGCGAGGACAACATAGGAAGGGGCCAAAAAGAATAAAAAAATAAAAATCTTCCCCTCTCTAGAAGGGTAATAATTGACGAGGTCGTTCAGCATTATATGATTACACAGGTCAAGTCTTACCACATGTGGGAGGCCGATGTTTCAAAGTCGTACTGTAAAACTGGCCTTTGAGCCCTTCGCTATGTATGTCAAACACTCGTGCAAGGATGAAAAACTTTTCTTACCATTATTTCACTTAGCCATACATGCTGTAAACTTCTTCATAATAGTTTAAGATCTAATCTAAAAGTTATCCCACAATGTTTTCCTTGTTGAACTCCCATATCCACCATGTCCATTGAAAAAAGGAAGAGGTAGAAAAGCACTTGTATAATGCCATATATCCAGTCATCTTAAAGTCTACAAGATGTGCTTCCTATCATTCTTCCATATCTAAATTATTTGAATAATATTTGTGCGCGAGTCTAGCGCTCATCAAAAATATAAACAAAAACTAAAATAAATAAAATTCAAAGCTGTCACTAGTGAACTTCACTTTTCCCTTCAGGCTTTCTCACTTTGTGTGCTGCTGATGCCTGGATGGAAAGCAAGGACCCAAGCTTCACATTTACAGGATGAAATTAGGTTAATAATTTCCATTTTCTGATGGTTTTCTTTCAAATTTATTTAGTTTTTCTTTGGGTGGTATGGAGGTTGGTTTGTAAAGATTCGGGCCGGTTCATTTTCTGATTCTATTCAGCTTTTTTATTCTACAATTCGCAAGGTCCAAACAGCCGCACTGGATATTCCATCGTGACACCACCGGTGACTATGGAATAGACATAGGAAGAAAGCGAGATCTGAGAAAGACTAGGAGAGAAGTGAAAGAAATGGTTGATTTGGATTGTACAAGCAACCGCAGATGGGTCTACAGGCTCATGTCAATATAGTCTTGCCTGTTTACAACAAATGACATAGAATCCCAATTCAAACCGAAACCAGTACAGCATATCAGTTTTGAGCACTCTTCCCCACTACCCCTGTGAAATGAAAAAAACTAAATTTGTCCAAAAAATATATCTAACCACCACATTTATCCAAGTATAAAATAACATAAAATTTTGTCATATGAATAAAATATTAGGTTAGCTTTTTGTTTATACCTTTCCAATCAGCCAGATTTTGTATTCTATAGCGTGTTCGTGTCAGACTACAGACAACCAAAAAACACAAGATTTTAAGGTAATATTGATAAAATGACAGAAATTTCCACACAAAAGGGGAAGGGGAGAGAGAAAGAACACCACCTTCCACTGAGGGGTAGACTCTCCGGTCAGAATAGCTTCATTTACAATAGCGCTCCCACCTAGAATAAGCATATCTGCTGGTAAAGACTGCTCTTCTCCTCTCTGACCAGTAGAGCGGCCAATAGAGACAACATCCCCCGGAAGAAGTTCTATCCCAGACAGTCTCACCCATCTAAAAATCATCAACGTATAATTAACAAATGTTATAAAGTGAGAATAAAAGCACGGCAAAATGAAAATGAGAAATAAGATGTTTCAATAGCAATCTTGCATGACATACTTCCCAAAACGATACGCCATCAGAGTCTTGCTGTCTACTTTGACGCGCCTAATCTCAGATAAAGTCTTCAAACGAGTTTTTGCAATAGTTGACTCAACCATTAACAGGCAAAATAGGGTGATGAGACTGTAATACCAGTACTCATCTAAAATCAATAGCCCCACAGAGAAGACCTAAATACAGAGTGATTAGCATCAACTTTTGGCAAAAATCTAACGCAAAAGCTAATATAAAATGAGTAATGCTATTTAGTACCACTGATGCTTGGCCCCATATCAAGGCCACATTAAACGATAAGCTGAATTAAGGGGTCTTTTATTAATTCATTTAATTTGATTTATCATTTAATGCCATTAGATGCCACCTAAACTAGTGCCAAGCATCACTGGTGCTACATAGCATTATTCATATAAAATTTAATAACAGAAAAATAGGTGCCAAGTAAGTGATATTAAAGCTGAATCTGCGGATGAACGGGAGATAGAAGCAAACCAGAAACAACAAACCTGAAATACAAAAATTGGTTCGACACATTGCTCTGTCAATAATGTTCTGAAACTCGGCTGAGGAAATTCAAATCTGCATAATTAAAACCAAAATTAGGCCCCAGATGAATTTTGTAAAAAGTTGAACAGGCACGTAACCTTCACTAACACTGAATAGATATCTATATCCCAACAAAAGCATTTATAGTAAATTTACATTATATAAATTTTACTTAGAACTTGATAACTAGACGCATACAATCGTGAATATTAACTCGAAACGAGAAGAATCATTGATAATTTAGCTAACCGTTCGGATTGGCTTATAGTTGGTTTCATTCACTAAATGAAAGTAATGATTGTCCTTTTAAGACACATGTAAGCAACTAAATTTGCCACATGACCACATGATATTGATGGGATGGGTATTTCAAATCATTACAAGGTGTCAATTGTAATAGTTGCCATGTATATAATAAAGTACAACAATTAAAATTATTCATAAATGGGAATAATTATAAATGAATCCAAACAGACCCTAAAGGCCAGTAAATTGAACAAATAGAAACTTAAACAATTGAGGAATGAGAGAAGTCCAACCTTGAATCTGGTATGTCATGAGTGTATAATAATTATTAAAGAATTAAACCATTGAATATATAAATCATAAAAATCATGATTTTCATATCTAAGGAGGATCTAAGAAGACTCGACTTCAGAAAGAGAGAACAAGCTCCTTGTTTTCTTGGAAGGGGAAATTTTGTCGGAAATTTGGAATTAACAAGTAATATCTCCATCTACACAAATGAAATGAATTTCAAATTGGTAAGGAAGTCTTCATAAATTGCATAAAAAATGTTGCTGAGACCTACACATTCCTTCCCCATTTCTCAGTAGCAGCAACAACTTCAGCTTCAGTACCATAGCCAGTGTTTTTGAGATGATATCCCATTGTTTCCTTTGAAGGGTAAGGAAGCTTGGTGAAACTGTTTTTCTCTTTTGAATAGATAAACCTTTGCTTCCGGAAATCAAAATAAATATCTTCCATACATGCCAACTGCGGAAGAATAAAGGGAGTTAGAATTGTGAGCAAAATAATTAGATTTGTATTTGTAGTCATTCATCATTTTCATAAACATGTATAGTTTAAACAGAACTTGAGTGGATTGTATGACTGCAAAACTTGTGAAGCATCCTCCAAGCATAAGACTGGAATTCTACATACCAGTGGAATGAATAAGCATTATAATTGCCATGAACAAAAGAAAGCAAATTTCAAAAACTGGAGATAGCATTCAAAATTGTTGAACCAAAATCTTCCAACAGCTTAATTTCATTTATTTGGTTGCCAATCTCCTGATAGAATAGAATGTTCAGCCAACCGTTGTTAAAATGTTCGCTGAAGAGAATATGCTTTAAATATTGTTAACAATATGCAACTAAAAAACTTGTAGAGACGCATCATTATGTTTCAGAAGCAGACTGTGTTTCACATCATTGACACCCTATATTGCTGAAGTGCACCAGGAATGAAAAATGTGACCTGTTCCCCTTATCTGAAATTTCGGCCTCATTTTTAATATAGGACAGAGATGGATTACAATTTAATTACTTATTAGAATTTAAATTTCTTCAATTTTTCTTATTTCTTATGATTTTTTTCTTTTTCTTGGATAACACTCCAAGTATTCTAGGAAGATACTCCAAGTCTTTCTTGGAGCTACTCCTATCTTCTTATAATTAGTCTTCTTGTATTGTAATTGAAACACAATTAATATTCAAAAATTTCTTGAGTTTTACTCCTCTTCTTGGTAGATTCTAAGACTTGCTTGGTGGATTCCAAATTTTCTCTACTTTTCAATGTTTTCGCTGGAAAAACTTGCTTCCATCCTGTGTCAATATTCCATTGAGATTTACTCACAGCCGACCTTATAACTGCTTGTGTATGGTGACATAATGAGACCCGTCATATAACATCAGTAGCATTCATATTTAACAAACATCTATCCAGCTATTGACATGCCTGCATGATTGGGGGGCAAAAACCATCACAATTGTTAAGTATGGACTAATATGGAAAGCGATCGACTACTGGGAAAGCCAGTTTGGCAGGCTAAATGTTTCAGTTCACATATCAAAGCTTTCAAAATTGACAGACTAGTCGAACCTATTAAACTCTTTCAGACACTGCTGTTTGCAGTAGAAGAAGCAGCCAAAATGCAACTCGTAGTAGTGGGACGAAGGAAGCTTATTTCCACTAACCCATACTGCCTTCTGTGATATATACATATCTAATTATTCATGACAATTATCTTTCTGATTAATGGCTATTGTAAATTATCAATATCCTATTCGTTTACATTATTCAAATGGTTTAAATAGTACATTGCTGACTTTAATAAAGTATAGTTTTAATAAGTCATTTCTGATAGATTGCGCTCCCAGCAGAATAAGATGATAATGATTTTGACACACATATACATAGAGAGCCATTGAAGTGATCTAGACTTGCCCCCCAACCGTTCAAGTCCGACTGGAGAACCAAGAAATAACCGATGATGGCACAGTCAAGTGCAAGATCGGAAGAGCACAGCTGAGTTGAAAGGCATGGCACAAGGCACATGGGCAAACTTATTTGGGTTAAAATAATTCTCAAGTACCTTCTTATAGTTGACAATAACTTGCGGTAATATACGATGAAGACAAGGCAGCCTTCATCATAGCACAAAGTTGACTTCACCTTGACTGAAACTAGATACTTTTCAGATGATAACACAACAGGTATCATAACCTAAGCAACTAGCTTATGTTCTCAACAAAGGCAACAATCAAAAGCAAGCTGGAAATGCATGATCTCCACATCCCAGCTAAGGGGGAATTGATTGAACAGACTAAATTTGGATATCCTACAGTATATATTTCCCATTATTCTAATTCTACAGCTGCAAAAAATCACGCTAGCAAAATCACCAAATATTTGGAAATAAGACGAGGGATGGTATTAGGGCATTTCTTCATCTTATTTATAAGTCAAATAAGTGATTTTATTCATAGCATTTCAGCCAATTCTGAATCAGATATCAATGAGAAGGAGCTATTTTCTTCACTTCTATCACACAAGAAATGAAATGTTAATGATATAGACACGTGTTGGAATTATTACCAAAGCATGATTGATTTTATTTTTTAAAAAAATAACAATAATAATAATGTGTCTGCAATTTGTTTTAAATAATAAAGAAATTAGACGAGAACTTTGGATTTCCTCAGCGTTATTTTCTGGAGCTATTTCTCTTTTTCACCCTATAAAATTTGACTTTTCAACACCTTTTGTCGAGAAATGGCAAAACTGCCCTTGCGTATACAAAACTCCATTCATAGTGCAGAAAATATATCTGTCATTTTGCCAAATGATTCAGTGTACTTTTGCTTTTTTGTTGGAGAAAGTCAAAAGAAAATGCTCTTTTTTCAATTATTGACACTTTACATATGAAAATTTACTTTTCGCATTCTAATCTTTTATACTAACTCTATATTTTTTTTCCATCATATTTTGGTTTACTAAATAATTTTATTTGGAATTTTTATTATCACTTGTTTGACCAATGACTTTCTGGCAGAACTAGTAATCCGTCAATAAATGGGGTCAGTGACCCATGTACCTTAAGTAAATGATACATGTTTATGCAGTAAGAACTGAGAAAGAGCCATTAGATGTCCAACCTTCCGAAAGTGAAGTGGCACAACTTCTTTTGATCCATAAAACTTTACTGGAGTAACTTTGCAAGTATCTGCAGCATAAATATCATCAACCTGGAGAATAATGCTCTTCCGATCTCTAATTTAGAATACTATTTTATAGGAAACGGCTATATGTTCTGCCAAAGAGTAACGTATAAAACATGTAGCACGCACACAAATAAGAAAAGGATTAGCAAATCATTAAAAACATCTGCTTACATCGCAGTTATTCTACAAGGACTTGAAACGAAACATAAAACAGCAATCTCAGTTCCTAATGAAACCGAGAAATCAAACATTAAATAAAATGCATTACATATTTGGATTATTGATTGCAAAGGGGAATGATTTTATTTCACAGATCAACTCTCACACCTCACTTATTCTTTCTATTACTTACAGTACAACTGTACTAATGCGTGTTATTTATACGTAACCACTGTCAGTTGGACAGCTACCCTAATTCCTCCAGATAACCATAAACAAATGTTAATTCCCCATTCCATTATCATTCAACTTTGGCAGCTGGATTAATATTGCAGTGGCCTTCTAAGTCGGTGTTGTTTTTCAGCAGAGAATCATAGAAACCTACGTCCTAGGGAAACATTACATTTTTGCTCGATTATAAGTTTCAAGCGCAAAAGCAGCTGCAAAACAATGACACACTGACAAAATGATGGTGATGATAAAGCAATGACAAGCTAATTGCTGATTTACGACAGAAAACACAATGAAAAATGATGTAGGGCCAGTAACGTAAACCACCTTTGAGTACTGAACTAAGCATTTGAAGTCCACAGACCAAACCGTGAATAGTAACAGCAGAATGTGAAAAGCAACAAGGCAGCCCAGAATTATAAAAGCCTCGAGAGTATTTAAGCCAGATAATACAGCTGCCAGCCAAGCGCAATAGGAAATCGCGACGGGCCATATATCTAATCGCGACGACCAGTGCCTACTCCGCAAAGTATCCACATTCTCCACCACTTTCCCGTCCACGCACAATCTCGACATCTCAATTTTTCTTAAGCTTCCACCCCAATTCTGTGTAATTTCCAGGATTTTGGGGGAATTAAGTGACGTTCATACTCTGCTTGGACGAGAGGGAAAATTTCTTGTCCTACGATCAGAGGATTTGAACGAATTTTACTGATCTGTGGTATTTCAAGAATTTTACTGATCTGCGGCATGCATCGACAAGGGTTTTTCCTTTTTTTTTTTTTTTTTTGTCCTTTTTGATGGGGGGTTGGGGGGGTGCATTTGATGTACGGGGGAATATGTGAAATGGCCTTCTCAAAGGTTGAATGGTGTGTTTTAGCCTTCAATATACAAAATGGCCCATTAAGTATTAAATGTCTATAATACCCTCAAGCTTTAGTATGAAGAGTCTCAACTAACCCTCTTCTAACTTGTCAAAAAGGAGGGAAGATAACGTTTCTGTCTTGCTGAAGCTTTCTGGTTCAACAGACTGATCTCACTGTTCATCTTCTTCCTCCATTACTTCTTTCAACTTTATTCTTCCCATTGTAGAGAAAAGAGTTCTCATTGTTTGACCATGGAAGAAAAGGAACCCTAGAGATTATGATTTATAAAGAGGTTAGTAATTTTTTCAAGATTTCTATTTGTTTTAAATCTTTTTAACACTGTTAAACTAAAATATAGCTTTATTACTCCATTAATTTTATTTATTTATTTTTTTTTTGAAAACAAGAGAATGAAGTTCTATTGAAATGAGTAAATGTAATCAAATTTTTACATGATCTATTTTATAACCATGCCTTCTTCAGTCTATTAAACTGATACTTTAATACAACAGTCTGTTAATAAGGTCTGTCATAACAGAATATGTTTAACAGACTCGTTTTAGGCAATTTGTTAATAGGCATTTTAAACCGAATATTCAATGACTATATTAGACGGTCTGACATATGTTAAATAGATATATACATTTTTAGCAGACTGTTAAATGGGAAAAAATGTAATAATTCTATTGTTAATCTAATAAGTTAAACTAAATATGTGAAGTGGTTGTGTATGGGGTTTAAATTATCTATTTGATGATAGTATTTTCATTGAATTTCAGGAATGGATTCCACGACGTGGGTAAAGGTTTATTGTGGAGATTGGGTGAATGATAGTGAAGAAAGATGGACATGGAAATGGGCTGAAAGTTATGAACGTAATGTGAAAGGGCTTCCGATATGTACGCAAACATCATTTGCAGAGTTAGTAGCTCAAGCGCAAGATTTGCTTAGCATTGATTCTTCATTACATGAAATTGAGCTATGCTTTCCTTGCCCTGGGAATGATTCATGTTGTGGAAATGACCCGGTGTCCTTTCCAATCAAGATTACATCAGAAAACGAAGTGCAGTGGTTCATATCTATTGTTAGACATGGTAATTATATTCCTCTCTGTGTGACACTCATTCCCAAAGTTCAAGTTGAGCCCCGATATGAAGTTGTCTATGATCCAGTACTCGAGCCTCAACCCGCATCAATTTGTGATATACCTAAAAGGGCAAATGATTGTGGTCATTTTCCTCGTGATTTTCAAACAAATAACACAAATGAAGCTGAGTGTTATGTAGATGGTTACTGAAATGATTTGGAGATAGCTCGCGGTAACAATGTGGAAATTAGTTTGGGGAATAGGAATGATACCGGCACATCTACATGTCCTGTTCTATCTACGCATCGACAAGAAATTATTCAAGATGATGGAGAACACATCTTTTATGTAGATCATGAGCAATCATCTTTATCATCTCGTACTTGTCGTACTATCCCCGATGATGAAGACTTGAAAGTTGATCAAGCATTTAGATCGGAAGAGCATCTTCAAATGGCAATACATATTTTTGCATTGCGACACAATTTTGATTCAAAGTGAAGAAATCAAATAGGAGTGTCTACACAATTGTTTGCATGGATGAAAAGTGCAAGTGGCGTTTGCGGGCAACGAAAATGGAAGAATGTAGCTATTTCATAGTTCGTAAATACACATGGGAGCATATTTGTTCTATAAGCATTCATGATAATGGCCATAGACAAGCAAGATCTTGGGTTATTGGAAGACATATTCAAGCAAAGTTTCAGAATCCGAAGATTCTCTTCCGATCTCTGATGTAATTAATGATGTTCATCGAGAGTTTAGGGTTACAATGCGTTATCAGATAGGAAGAAAGTCAATAGAGTGTGCTTTAGAATATCTCAGAGGTTCACCTGAAGATAGCTATACTCAATTAGCTGCATTTGGACACAACTTGATGAGAACCAATCCTGGCACAGTATGTTTCATTGAGGTAGATGGTGAAAACCGCTTCAAGTACATGTTTATGGCCCTGGACCTTGCATTTGAGGTTTCTCCCACATGAGACCTGTAATATGTGTTGATGGGACATTTCTGAAACCAAAATACGGAGGCACGTTGATTGTTGCTACATGTCAAGATGCCAATATACAGATTTATCCACTTGTTTCGAGTATAGTTGATAGTGAGAATAATTTATCCTGGACTTGGTTTTTTACGCAGCTAAAGAAAATAACTGGTGATACTCCAGAAGTTGTCCCTATATGTGATCTACATTCAAGTATAAGAGCTGGTATTGAAGCTGTGTATGAAAGTGCACGTTATTGTCATTACATTTATCACATAAAGGACAACATCAGGACTCAAGCTACAGACCCGAAGAACTTGAAGCTGACAGTGCCATTGTTTACAAAAGCAGCAGAAGCATATACTATAGCGGAGTTTGATAATTACATGTGTCGCATTTATAAGTTAGATAGCGGCATTGGGAAGTACTTGAGAGATTCAATCCCTGAACGTTGGGCAAGGTCACAATTCGAAGGGAACCGTTACAATATCATGACAACTAACAATGCAAATCACTGAATTCGTTGCTTAAGAAAGAGCGAGAATTTCCAATACTTTCATTGCTCGAAGGTATAAGAGTGAAATTACAAAAATGGTTTCATGATAGGCGCGAGATTGCACAGCAATGTACAAGCAACCTAACACCTAAAATGGAAGAGAAGTATCGGGAAAATTATAATAAGTCTAAGAAGTTTGATCTACGTGCTTTTGATAGGTCTCTGTACGAGGTAAGCAACGAAACCATGACTTACACCATCAATTTAGAAGAAAATTCTTGCACTTGTAGGTGGTTCCAATTAGATCATTTTCCTTGTGAGCATGCAATTGCGGCTGCAAAAGAGATAGGGTAGTCACCTAGATCTATTGTGCTCACCATATTATCTCACTGATTACTGGAAGGCAGCATATGCTGAATCTATCATCCCAATGCCCAATGAAGTTGAATGGGATGTGCCTGAGGTTGTTGAGTCTATGGTTGTGTTGCCGCCAATATATCAACCACAGCGTGGACGCAAGAAAGAAAATCGAATACCATCCACTGGAGAGTTCCCAAGAGGCATAAGTATGGTAGGTGTGGCGTAGTAGGAAGATCGGAAGAGCACACGTCTAACTCCAGTCACCTGAGATCCAGGACCAAATCTCGTATGCC
>CAVNYN010208566.1:0-19686 GCA_963692815.1 Nyctanthes arbor-tristis
ATTTAAAAGTTCAACCTATTTAAGAGGAGTAATCCAAGCCTTTATATTTTAGCTATTGGTTTTGTATTTATCTGATATGGGACTTTATTCCTTAATGTGCCTTGGCGGTGGCTCGTTAGAGCAAAACAATCTTGAAATTTTTAGTGCTCCCTTGGGTTTTTTTTTTGGGTGTCGGGGGGTTAGTTTCACATATGATCCCAGCCTTTGCACTTTCTATCAGTTAGGTTTCAACTTTTTTTCCAATACCATAGCCCCCAATTTTCAGAAATTCACTCATAAGATCCCTTATAACATTTTTACTCACTTTTTAGATAAAAACCAAAAAATATTCTTAAAAATGGTAAAAATAATGAAAAATAAAAAGAAAATAATTTTTCTCTCCTACCTAGCTAGCTATCAATTCTACCAATATCTTCAACTTGATTGGAGACGATAAATATCAGTGGCGTTTTGTTTTTTTTTTCTTTTTGGAAAAAATACTCCTTTTTTCCCTATCGTTTCTAGGAGTAATGAGTGGAGCAAGCCACATAATGTGGTGTCCTTTTTTGTTGCAAAAAATAACTACCAGAGTTTGTCATTTACAATCGAGTTAGGGGGGGTCTGTAAATAGATGGGCAGGGTAGAAAGAAATTATTTTCCTTTTTGATTATTTTTTATTTTTAATTATTTTTCTTTTATTTAGAAAGTAAGTATTATTAAAGGAAAATGGTTAAGGGGTATAATTGTTAATTTCGTAAGATTACAGACTTTATGAGTGAATTTATGAAAGGTTGGAGGGCTATGATATTTGAAAACAAAAGTTGGCAAGCCAATTAATAGAAAGTGCAAAACTAAGAAATTATATGTGAAATTAACTCATTTTTTGTGTTTGTTGTACAAATCCCATGATCCCAGGAGCATCAGAATAAAAGATTTCAGCCATATTAGTCTGAATAAAGTGGAGAAATTAACGATATCATAATAATGTTTAGGTTCAATTTTAAACACCACAATATCAAATGCTAGCCCAAATATTTATATGTTGGTTATTGGTTTTGTACTTATCCGATATGGGACTTTATTCCTAACACAGTGATAGAGGGTAGAAGAGAATCACTGTTGGGTTGGATTCTGAAGTTGCCACTTGCCACTCAATTTTGTTGCAAAGAGAGATCATAGCTTGGGAGATTGCTTCTAGTGATCTAACAGAATCCAGAATTACTCTCATTCTCCTAGAGAAGGTAATGCTACTGTTGATTTTATGGCTCCCTATGGCTACAAAGTTAGGAGAAAAGTTTCATTTTTTATTGCAATTCTTGTAATTTGTTGATTAGTATTTTGATATTGGATTGGATAGGTCGCTAGATCGGGGCTATAATAATGGTTAGGGTAATTATATTGACACTACAGATTTTGTTTCCCACACCACGCTTTTAATAAATTAAATTCTTTTATATATTTAAATACTTGTATCTTTAATTACATAATTAACCCCAAATTAAATATTTTATAAAAATAAAACGAAACTATTCTTTTTCTTGTCCACCACAACCACCGCTTCCATCCCTTGCTTTTCTATATTCCGGCAGTCCACTGTGCTAAAATTGAATTTTTTCTTCACCTCAAATAATTTATCTTCTGGGATGTTGCATAAGAACAATAAATGAAGACGCAACCAAAAAATAAAAAATAAAAAAAATCAAGTTCTTTGGATAGAGCAAAGAAATATTTGAACTCCAGCAAAATAAAAAAAAAAATGAAGGGTTATGCAAATTTAATTCATGAAACCTTTTCCAATTAATGCTATAACTAAAAATATAAATATATAACTATGAAAATGATTACAAATAGTATGAAAATTTTATTTTACTATTCACGGAAATGGAGTGGAAAAATTTAAAGAACGAAGCAAGCTCGGAGGGTAACGTGATGTGTACATTGTGGGTGGATCGAGGGTGCAGAGTTCTTACATGATTTATGTTTTATTTTTTTTTATTTTTTGAAAGGTGAGTGTTTTTATGAATTTTAATTTGTGGTGTATGGATAATTATTATGTGAGATGATGGTAACTAATGTATTTTTACTTAAGAAGGTTATATTTGTCAAATTAATGTAGTGTATTTATCAAGAATATATTTTGATTGTGGTGGGTTAAAAATGTGGTGGAACAAAAATAATTTGTAGTGGTAATATAATTACCCTAATGGTTATTATAATTGTCCTTGTGCTGAGTATAGTTTGGTTCACCTTTATGTTGGGATAAGGTTTATATGTAATTATCTTTCCAGCAAGGTTTTGGCCTTACGGCCCCTTCTTGTGTACTTTTTTATTTCAATAAAAATGGTAGGGATTCCTTAACCCCATAAGACTTAGGTGGAGGTTTAAAAATTACATTGAAACCCTTTTGGCGAGTCTTCTAATTTTTTTTTAAAAAAAAAAAGGTCAAACATAATCTATCTCGAGAGGGTAATTTGTATCCTAACTCAAAAATAAAAATTAACAGCAAGAAAATAAGGATACAAAAAGGATCGATTTTACATATTTGTAATGAAAAGAAAAGAAAAATGGGAAAATTCTTTAATCTATGTCTAATCTATTAATTGTGTGAACGCAAATCAGACTCTCAGAAGATCAAGTTTGTTCACGACCTTTTACTATAGTGGTACAAATGAGTGAACACCTATTAGCACGATCCAAATCTTAATTTCTCCTTAACATACATACCTCTTTTGAGCATACTTCACTTAAAATTCTAATGAGGTAATATTACAAGTTGAGAATAAGATCTAGTAGATATATGAAGTAGAACTGCTGCCGATCTCCCGCTCCCACCAGATGTACACATGGTGGGAGATGATTGGACAACTTATATGTAAGACAGTCCAACCAAATGAATCTTATTTCAAAATGATGAATGGATAACGCAAAAGTGAATAAATATTTTTTTAAAAAATGAAAAATCCAGATTACCACACAGATTACGACAATATGAAATATGTCTAAAAAGACCCTACTAATAGATTTTTTGGTGGGGAAAACTACGGTACAAATTAAGATACTACAGCTCATTTCATTTAATTAATGTATAGATATAGATTAATTGCAAATTAATTTGTTAATTATTTAGCACAGTG
Source organism: Nyctanthes arbor-tristis (assembly GCA_963692815.1). NCBI lineage: Eukaryota > Viridiplantae > Streptophyta > Magnoliopsida > Lamiales > Oleaceae > Nyctanthes > Nyctanthes arbor-tristis. The sequence continues at coordinate 3,114 of CAVNYN010208566.1, forward strand.
TTAATGGCTGATCAATTGATGGAATACGTTGAAAGCCTTGCTCTCCAAATAGATAAAATCTTGAAGAACGGTATCAATAATCTACCAGAACATGGAAATTTGAGAAATTTTTGGTCTACAGCTGAAAAGTTGGATGAAAAAAAATTGCTAAGGTTGGACGTTGTCTCAAAAAATTTCTTGATAAGGTTAGTTTATCTCTTTAATTATACTTTTCAACTTATGTTCTCAATTATAAACATATAATTTGCATGCATATTGTGTGTTCGTTTTTTTTTTCCTTGGGACCTTTTTTTTGGAACAAAATTTACTTCTTGGGACCTAATTATTCTCACAAATAGAATGTTTAACACTTTGTCAAGCTGCTTGTGTCGTACTACTATTGTTTGCTGATTGTGGACACAATTGATACATTGTGTACAAATTGGGGACCATATGTAAAATTTACCTTTATTTATTTTTTTATTAGTATTATTATTTTTTTTGACAGAAAATTTACCTTTATTTACTCTCGTTTTATGTCATAGTTGTTATACTAGGAATCCTATATTTTTAACTAACGTCGACTTCATATTATCTGGAAAATCTACAATAAATCTTTTAATCATCAAAGATAATTGCTAAAAGATGAACGCATATTTTGCAAGTGGAGAAAAAGTTGGAGTCGGGCTCTGAAATTTACGTTTCTGAAGTCCGCGACTCTTCCTAAGAGACAAATTGATTTTAGTAAAAAATTAATCATTATCATATCTAAAGAATAATGATGTACTTGAAGTCTTTGAACCTTTTCATTTTGGGATAATAAATACGTGTAATCGGTTATAAATTTAATGTGTCTTGTTACTTTCTAAGTGAATGCTATTAACATTAATCGGTTATAAGTCATGTATGTAACAAAATTTTCAGTGTAACAATGTGAGTTAATGTGCAAATAGCTATTATAATATTGAAAACAAAACGAATAAAATAATGTCTCACATTGGACAAAATATTATTATATTTTTTTCCTAAAATAGAAAGTCCAAAAAAAAAAGGAAAGAAAGAAACTTTTTTTGACAGGAAAAGGGGATGAAATTGAATGTAAGAAAGTATAAAATATATTATTAAATAAAACATGCATAAATCCTTGTTATCCGTTGGGCCGATTTTATGTTATTTATTATATATTATATCTTCGACATTCTGTATCTAGGACATGAACGAAAACCCTCTTTATTTTATTTATTTTTTTATTGTAAAGTGATGTAGATGGAAACGTGAACTAGAGTGTAAATACAATTTGTTGATTCTGCAAATACTTGAATTATAATAACTTTTAACTATTTGTTAATTGATCATAATGCAGAATAATTAGAATAATTGATTAATGTTATAGCTCCATACTTAAATAAAAAATAAAGCCCTATCACTATACAAATAGGTTGACTTGAAATAAAATAAACATATAACGTGCCTTCTAGAATATTTCTTCATTAGCTTGCGTAATTAAGAGATTATGAATAATTAGAATCTTTATGAGAATAATTTTTAACTAGTTAAGGCAGAAAAACTTATTAAAATATATCATTATATTAGTTACACAATAAATCTACTATATTTGCACCTCCGTCGAAAATATAAAAACACAACTATATATTAATTGAATTAACAAGATCAATGGATTTAGTAATAAAAAAAAATGGTGAGAATTAAAATAGAAAAATGTGTTGTAATTTACTTTTAACTTATTAAGACATTACCAACTTAAAGCATCGCATTTTACACAGAATTTAAATTTTTCAGATATCATACGGCCCAATTGAAGTGAGCTCAAATATAAAGGCGTTTGCGGAAAGTAGCGGCGTTTCTATCACAATAAAGGAATAAATCTTCAAATCTAATTAATCTAAAAGTTGGAGTGGATGTAAAATTCTTCCCAAAAAAAAAAAGAAAAAAAAAGGAAGAAGAAGAAGAAGAAATTGAGGGGCAAAAACTGTGATGAGATAGGTATCACATTTTAATTAATTTGAAATTGGAAGGAATCTTAAAAGTGAGAATGACAATAGGGCTGGTTCTAGTTAGATACACCTTCTCGTGCCTGGCACTATTTCTATCAACCCACACATGCCCCATACCTATTTGAACTGGGTACAATATAGAGTGGTTCCGGTTGGGCAGGTAATTAAAAAAAAATCTCAAAAACCCTAATAAAACTAAAAAATTCGAAAAAATGTAAATTGCATAAAAAAATTTCAATTAACATTAAACTCACTAACACACACGGTGGAGAAAGTGAATGAATAGATTAATATGAATTAGAGTTTGTTTTGGAATTAGCCTTTCAAATTTGATATTTTAACTTATTAGTAAAAAAAAAAAAATCTAACCACAAGGAAATTTGGCAAAATGGTTAAGGTTTGTGTGTTAAACTAAATTGTCACAAGTTCAAATCTTTTTTAAGTTATTTCATAAAATAATTTTGTTAAAAAAAGAACAATTACCGCAAAATTTACCAAATAAAAAAGATGGAAAAATCACAGTACCAAGACTTAGTTCTTTTAATAATAATAAATAGATAGATTAGAGGGTTAGTATTACCCAGGGATACTTTTCCATTTAGATGAGTGAATCCTTTTTTATAAATATCCTCCATTAGCTGGCGGGGTCTTAATTGTTTTCGCTCGAGATGAGTCAAAATTTTGCATTTTTTTTTAGAGGAATTTGCGTGTTTCCTGGGTTTAAGTCACACCAGCTCTTCCCTTATGTAAGAAACTTGAGTCATGCTATAATAATCAAATGAAGTATAAACATACATATGTATATATAATACTAAAAAAAAAAAAACTACGAGCTTATTTGATGCTCTTTATTTGTCAAAATGTGAAGAATTTATAATAAGAAGAGAAATAGAATTAATGCGTATTGAGAATATTAAAAAGTATAAAATATGTGGTTGTAATTAAGTAGTTATCAAATCAAATGTCAAAGTAGTGATAAGTAAAATTATAAACTGGTAAAATAAAGAGCATGAAACAAGCTCTAAGTGTATATATAAACACACACACACATACTTGTTATCTTTATCTTTATTGTTAATTCATCAGTACATAATATCCATCTACATACCTAAAGTCTAGTAGAATTCTAGTTAGTTTCACACACCCTTAATCGAGGGTTTAAACCTCCACCCTTACAATCTCCCCCGTGATATTCAAAAAATAATAATAAAAAGAAATTATCATGTAAGTGAATATAGAAAGATTTGATTTGATATATAAATTAATTATGACTTCTTGTCAATATAATAATAATTTAGATAATAATAAAGTTGACAGCGGACAAAAGATAAAATGTAATGTTTGCTTTTATAAAAATATAATTCTTTACAGAAAGTGACATAAAGTTTATTTATTTGTAATAATTGATATCTAACGTGTCTCACGTTTCCTTAACTGTGTCTAACGTGTCTCCCTTTTTTTGAAGGATTCATATATATATATATATATATATATATTAATCAGTGAATAATGAATATAATAGGATCGAGCTCATGAATTATTGAGTTCAAGTCAATATAATAATTTTTAATAATTTAAATAAAGTTGATAATGGGCAAAAAGATGAACATATATCATTTGTTTGCATTAAGATGAAAATATATGATGATTTCCATTATCCCCTTCGCTCCGAGTGAAACCTTGAACTCTAGGCATGCACAAATTAAACTATAAGAGAAGTTTAAAACGATAAAACACACTCTAAAGAATCAATTATCTTATTACAAAATATGTAGTTTCATACATGATAACAATGTAAAATTATATCATTATTAAATAATTCATCTAAAGATACACAAATAAACAATCATTGTTCCTAACTCGATTCTACAATTGATTCTCGAAATAATTCATGGCAATGTTCAGAGGTGGAGTCAAGAACTTTGTCTAATGAAGGTGAAAAAAAAAATTATTGAAAGAGCTCACTAGAAAGTGAATCCGCCCTTTTTCTCGAACATATTGTTGAAAGTTTTTGTGTTGGCCTCTTGGACTACATGAGAACATGTTGGCCTTTGTATGGTCAATAGCTCAACAAGAACAACTCCGAAAATGTAAATGTCACTCTTTTCAGTAAATTGGCTTAATCTGAATTATTGTGGATCTATATACCCTGCATGGTTACATGTTTTGTCCTCTTGAATTGACAATGAAGTTCCAAAGTCTGAAACTTTTGGTACATATTTCTCATCAACAAGTATGTTTCTTTACTTATATCTCTATGATAAATGGAATGGCAAGTTGTCGAGTAGAGATAAAAAGTGTTCCTGCTACTTCTGTAGCAATCTTCAAGCGTAAGTTCCATGTTAATGGAAATTCATTATTCTCGTCATGAATATGGTCGTAATGGGTCCCGTTAGAAACAAATTCATAGACTAACCAAGGGACTTGCGTTTCTATGCAGCATCCTAAAAACGTTCCTATGAATTCATTAGTTAAAAATTATTAATTTGTTTGATGAATTTGGATTGATTATCATAATTTTAAAACTTAACAAATGTTAAACGTAAAACTTCAAGGAACTTTACATTTATAATGCATGACAAAATTGATTTCTCCCACTTAATTCACGGGGCTCCATTATTGGCATGAGTGGCGACGCATTACAAAAAAAAAAATCAAAATTATGTAGTGTGAGGCTAGCAACATGACCGTGTGGTACAATATGATGCTATATGTATGATATTAGATCATTTTTAATAATTCACGATGAATGTTCTCCATTTTAGTTGTTAGAAATTTCGTCGACGACTCCCTCATATATATTTAGTCCATGTAATAATAGATTTCTCATTCTTTTGTAAATGAATTTTTATATATTTAGCTGTCAACACGTACGTGGTCTAATGACATTAATTAAGAGTTTGATCTTCGAAAGATCGAGAGAGAGTGAATTTTGATGAAGTGGCAAAATAAAAGTGGAGCCTCCCTTGCATGATAGTTCAATTATTGAGAATTGGACTCTAGTGTTCCTTTCAAAGACTGAATGAAAATGATATTAAAAAAAATGTGCCTAATTTCGCAATTTGAGCATTAAAATATTGTGAGATTCAGTAGTAATTATAAGCAACTTGTTCATTCTAGGCTCAGCCAAACGTGCCATATAGATGAACTGAGTAGTATTTATAGACGATGGTATGGTGATGCTACATACAGAAAACAATGGCTTCTCTTCCTGCAATGGCTTCTGTTGCTAACATCTCTCCATATTCTTCTTCTTTTTCCATTTCACCCCAACTTTCTCCTCCATTCTTCCACAAGAGACCCCAACTCTCAATTCACCAAAAACCGCTACAAAAAGTTTTATGCAAATCCATAGATGGTGAGAATAAACCTGCAGAAACCATCCGGGAAAGTTCTCCTGGAAAGCTCGACCGAAGGAACCTCCTCCTTGGCTTAGGCGGGCTTTACAGTCTTACTGCAAATAATCCGGCCGCCTTTGCAGCCCCTGCATTGCCGGATTTCAAAGATTGTATTAAGGCCACAGAACCCAATGGCTCACTCATCAACTGCTGCCCCCCGGCAGCCTCTAATATTTCGTCATATACTCCATCCTACACCAGCATCACGCGCACACGAATGCCTGCCCAGACATTCACCAACTATAAGAAATATACGACGGCCATTCAAACCATGAAGAATCTCAAGTCTACTGATCCGAGAAACTTTACCCAACAAGCTAATGTCCATTGCGCTTATTGCGATGGAGGTTACACTCAACAGGGGAATCCAAAGCTTTTGTATGAAGTCCATGGTTCCTGGCTCTTTTTCCCCTGGCACAGATGGTACTTGTATTTCTTCGAGAAAATTTGTGCAAATTTGATCGATGATGATACTTTTGCCTTACCCTTCTGGAACTGGGATGATCCCACAGGCATGAAAATGCCTAACATCTATGTAAGCGATCCTAAGACATCACCACTTTATGATGTTTATCGCAACCCCAACCACCTCCCCCCGACAATAATCAATCTAGATTGGTCCTTGGACGATCCAACTGTGGATGATGAGCTCCAGATCAAACGTAATCTTATCTGGATGTACAAACGAATGATAACCCAATCCAAGACTCAAGCTGATTTCTTTGGCAAGCCTTACCGGGCTGGCGATGATATCACTAAACTTGATGGCACCGGTATCATCGAGGCATCTCCACACAACAACGTGCATTCATGGACCGGTACAGTGACTGACCTGACCAATCCAATAGATATGGGTGCTCTGTACTCATCCGGTCGAGACCCAATGTTCTATGCTCACCATGCAAATGTTGATCGAATGTGGAACCTTTGGCTCAATCCTTCAATTGGCGGAACCAATTTCACTGACCCAGATTGGTTGAATTCGACCTTCATATTCTATAATGAGGAGGCAAAGCCAGTTAGCGTGAGAATCGGGGATTGTTTAGACACCACAAAACTTGGATACACATATGAAAATGTACCCATTGCATGGACCGACCAAAAGCCAACCGCGAGGGCTAAGGCGAAAACTTTACCTTATGCACCCGAACCCAGTAAGGTTTTTCCTGCAACAGTTGACAAAGCTATTAGTGTACAGGTTAAGCGACCAAAGAAGTTCGGAATTGGATCTGCTGAGGAGATACTCATCATCGAGGGAGTAGAGTACGATAAAGGTACGTAAATAAAGAACAAAACAAGCAACAAAATAAAGAATGTATACGGACTTCAATTTTAAATGGAAATACTACTTTGGAACATGGAGAAAAATAGACACTAGTTGACAACTGGTTATAAAACAACCAAAGTGTTCAAAAACTGTTCGAAAGTTTTGTAACATAACCTCATGTCTCATCCTGTCTACATCAATGCACGTCATATGTATTTCAAATCCATATAGTGTGTATCATGCTTGCCATATAGGATGAAAGTCCGTAACAAACAAAGGTTCATGAAAAATAAAACAACTAGTGTAGTATCACATATGTAAAAGCAATTAGTTTATAAATTGGCCTCTGATGTCATTTTATTGAACCATTTCTAAAGAAAAAATAATTTAAAAAAAGATATTTGATGAGTGGTAATTTTTACTTATTTGAAAAAATACGTCACAGCTTACAAACCTTGCCAGACAAAACAATAATACTAGAGATGGATACATATAAGAATAGCTTTTCATGTATCTCATATATTGACGAGTCCTACAATTAATATAGTACATATATAAATACAAGAGTGGAAAAAATTCTAGTCTATAGAACTAGTCGATATGAAAGGAAGAATTATTTTGGATTGAGATTAATTTTCCCTAGTAAATCTCAATCTTTCTTCACAATAAAAATGGTATCGCGATTATTTTGAATTGGATATTGGCAAACAGTCTTCAGAACATGGAACTCCAACACTATATATGAAGTCTTAATTTTGAAGATGAAATTTTATTTAGAGAAGTAACTCAAATACCTACCTTTTTTTGTTAATAGGCAATTACATGAAGTTGAACGTGTATGTAAATGAAGATGACGTGAACAGTTCGGGTCCAGAGTACAGTGAGTACTTGGGAAGCTTCAGCAATGTGCCCCATAGCCATGGTATGAAAGTCAAGACGAATGTGCGTTTTAGGATCAGTGAAGTGTTGAACGATTTGGGAGCTAGCGACTATGAGAGTGTCTTGGTGACGTTGGTTCCGAAGAGCGGTGCCATCAAAATAAATGGTGTGAAGATTGAGTTTGAATCTGCATAATACATTTCTATTTAATTTCCTCATTATCATACGTTTGTTAATTACGAACTCCTTTTTGTTGTTTTTCCAATGAATCGTGAAGCTACTTTTTCTTCTATTTTCTAGTACATGGTTGAGTGAAATGACCTTAAATTTTACATTTTCAATAATATTAATTGAGTTTTCTTTAATCCTGAAAAAAAGAACTTCAGTGGGAAGGGGTATTACACCACATGAGCCTTCGCATCAAACAAACCTATTAATTATGCAACGAAAGAAAATATTAACCGATTCACTTACCTTCTTTAAAGTCTCTGGAGGTGCGATTTGCTCGCATGCTTGATTGACGCACATCAAAGATGAAATTTAATTGTCCTGTTATTAATGGGCCCATTTGAGCTCAAAAGTAGCACTTTGACAGTGTGATCAATTGATTAAATGACCTTTCACAATAAAATAATATTTTGAATTCATCAGATAATGTTTTCAATTTTTTCAATCAATAAAGAAGGATATTGACGAAATACCTAAAATTTCCAATGGTAAACTCGTCCAAGAAAATGATCCTCACTTAAGGGGATACTATTAAGACTTCCTCAGGCAGTGTGTTTGTTACTTTGTTTATATATATATATATATTAACAATATTGTGTCGTTTTGAGAAGAGAGAATTTGATATCAAATTTAAAGTTCTAGAAAACGTAACATGAATTAGGACTTTTAATTTTGACAAATGTTCTTGACAATTCATTTTCATAAATTCAACCAAGTATGAGAATTATTTAAATGCACGATTGTTGCATATGAAACATGAAAATTAACTACCTTCAATATGCCAGGGTCCCACTTAAATAACAATATTGAGTTGCACAAGCAAGTGACAAAATGTTGAAATTTCACACTATAATGTACTAGTCAATATATTAAAGTGTGTTTCCTTCAAAAAAAAAATAATAATATATATATATAGATATATATTAAAGTGCATTGCACGTTATTTAAGAAAAAATATACATGGATAATTTTAAATAACGTTTCGTGTGCAAAACATGTATTTACCTCAACACATGAACTTGTAAAATGTGCAAATTTTACTAGGGTTTGTATATGGAACATATTAGAAACATAAACTAATTAACTAAACCCGGATTCAAATCATTGTTGCCATCACGAACTGAGATGGTATCTACCGAATTGAATTTCAAGCCTAGTCAAGTCGGTATCTGAAAAGCCGAATAGAGAATGGTGCAAGGGCACTCGAAATAAAGGTTTGAGGCCGGCACATTTGGGCGGAATTGAGTTGTCCGATCCCGTGGTGGCCGAACCTGAACTAGCCGATCCGTTCGGACAAGACATTCTGCTTCCCTTAGTGAAGATTGGGACCTAATGTGTAATTTTCATTAGAAACAGTTGACAGTTTAAACAGTTCTTAGAACAAAGATTAGAACATATAGTACGTTCACCTATTGTACTTGTGTTTGGACCGATTATGTAAAATTCCCGAAGCACCCTGAGACGTGCCTATAAATAGAGGCGTGATAGTGCCAAAGAGAGAGGTCTCTGGAGAGCCTAAAAAACATAATCTAGTAAGAGAATTTTTGTCCAGTTATTATTGAGTCCAATACGAATTCCTATTTGCGCTACTGATAATGTGCTCATAACTAACAGCTCCGATTTACTTTCCTAATTAACCCTCACCTCCACATAACTAACCGCTCCAGTCCACGTCAAAACCCAACTTCGACAATCATCAATAACTTAATAAATAGACATAGAATCCATTTGAAATCCATTTACGAAAGAATTGATTGATTACTATCTTTCAATCTTTATGGCACGTAGGTGGTGGGATCTCTATTGAGATGGGGAAAAAGAGGATAAGCAATCTTCCATGATTTGAGTAGGGACGCTTGCAAAGAGAAATTAATTCCAACAATCTCCCACTTAAACTACATATTTAGTTGATCGATTAACCCAATTAATTGATTCGTTTACATTCTTTAAAGTCTCCGGATAAGTGAATTATTCAGTGCATGATTAATCCGTATCAAAAATGAAATTTAGCTGTACCTTCTCTATGCTGGAAAAAATTCTAGTGCGGCCAGGAGTACCAAGTTAATTAGGAATCCGCATATAATTCAAAGGCCGCAATTTGTTATTTCATTTAGACCCTAAATTTCACATGTAAATGTTTAATTGGTCAAGAGTACCGAGTGTTCAGTACTCCTAGAGTACCATAATTTTTTCCGTCATGGTCGTACTTAATAATTAAAATTGACTAGCACATGCAAATGATAAAATGTTACTGTAATCTTCATAATATTAACACTAGTTAATAGTGCCTGCTTTGCACCTAATTTAAAGCGTTGTCGTGATTACCTTTATGAATAATGCTATGTAACACCAGTTTAGGTGGTATCTAATGTGATATATTAAATAATAAGTGAAATTAAATTAATAAATAAAAGACCCACTTAATTTAACTTATTATTTAATGTCACCTTAATATAGTACTAAGTGTCATTTGTGCTAAACAGCATTTCTCTTTTCTTATAGTGTTGCTAATTTTTGAAATGATTATTCAAACTAAAAATGCTTTATGCCCATACAAAAGTGTATTGAAAAAGATAAAATCTTTTCCTTTAAAAAAATAAAATAAAACTTACTCAGATGTGTTGCATGCAAACAACAAAAGAAATAAAAAAATCTACAGCAATAGAAGAAATTAACGTAGCTTCTCCGTCCATTTTCATATATAGAAATATTACTGGTTTTCATTGTTAGGTTTTCATGCAAAAAGAAAAATACAAACATGTTAACTCACTAATAGAGAATGGACGTGGAAGAAATATCAAGAAATACAAAAAAAAGTTTTAAGCATCCATCTTAATGCTTACGTTTTTAATGTTGTGACATGAACGTAGATTTGAGAGCTTGATTCTTGAGATATAGAGGAAAAGGAAGGGCCTAATATTTAATATAGAAATATTAATTAACGAGCATATTAAATGAGATTTGGAATAGGTTCTAAACAAAAATATAAGGATAAATTTAGAAATCAAAATATTTTCTTTGATCTGTACTCACATTACATATAGAATGACGATGTGTCGCACATTATTTTTAAAAATTTAGGTGTTATGACATATTAATGTTTTATCAATTTTTATTTTTGTAAGATGTCAATTGATTTTCTTTAATCTTGAGATATCTATAAATTACATTATCCTATGTTATAATATGTCATTTATGAATATTTTATGATTTCCAAAATATGGATAATACATTAACCTATCAAATGTTTAACTTTCACAATATTTCTTCATAGATATCACTGTCATTCACGTTTGAACAAATTTATTGCCTCTGTCTCAAAAGAAAATGGTTTAGTTTTTCTTTTTCACCCGTTCCAACTATATGGTGTTAAAATTTACTTATTAAATGCACTTTTCTTAATCTATATGAAAAAAGAATTGGACCATCTTTTTCGGGGTGGAGGTAGTATTTTTATTTTTTATTTTTTTTGGGTTACGCAACATCACGAGGGCCCATACCTGCCCGTCCCTAGGCCTTGGTGTAGAAGGTAAATCATAGAATGTGCCTGAATTGCCTAGAGTTGGTGTACGTTTCTACTGGTTTTCACCAAAGGTCTCCTTAGGATTCGAATAATTGATATCCCTCAACTATGTATTTTTCCTCGCACCACCTTTGTCAACTGAGCTTCGCCCGGGGCGGTGGAGGTAGTATTTGAACTCCTACAAACGACAAGTAATTATGAAATTATGTTGCATCGATATAATACAAAATTTAACTTATCTTATAACAAATATTAATGTACACATAAGAGGTGAGTTCATTAAATAGTGCTTCTACAATGTGAATTCATCTGACGTTTCACTGTATGAATTTATCAAATAACATCCACGGGCATCTACAGGGCCGGTGTGAAGGAAGATTAAGAACGTTCGGCTATGTGCAGTGCGGCCCCCGCTAGACAAATGAAGGAAAGCTCGAAGAGCTTATGCGTACTCTGAACGGATTTGATTGGTCGGCGGGTTCTGTAAGCCACCTACGGAAAAGGTTCTGTAAGTAGCTCCCTTGAGCCGTAGAAAAGGATCTTTCACAAGGGATCGAGCTCTACCTTTGAAAGAGTTCTTTCATTGTCCTCTCAATGAAGGAGGGCCCGGTCACTTTCACCTTTTTCAATTAACAAAAAAAGATATTAATGAAGTAATTTTAAATTTCCAATAGTAAATAATATTGTCCAAAAAATGATTCATTTAAGGATGAATAAAAGTTCATCACACCGTGTCTGTACTTATATATTTATTTATCTTTTGAGGATATTTAATTTTTTATCAAATTTAATGTTGTAGACGACGTTACGTGAATTAATATAACAAATAATTTTAACAAATGTTCCCGACAATTCATTTTCATAAATTCAAGAGTTCACACATAATTAACAAAATATGTGAATTATTCAAGTGCACGATTGACGCTAGTGAGACATGAAATTAATTACCTTCTCTATGTCACGGTCCCACTTAATCAAAATTAAGTATGCAAGTGATAAAATGTGTCGAAATTTCACACCATAATGTACACGTCAATATTAAAGTGCATTGCACGTTATTTTTTAAAATTGTAGTAAATGTTAATTAACGATATGCTCATTTTTTTTTTGGTTTTTTTTGGGATTAGTGTAGTAGTAATTGGAGTATGGGAAGTGGAATTAAGTGGAGGATCAAAGAAGTAGAAAGATTTTAGTATCTGGGGGGAAGTAATTTTTCACACAAAAGTTTCACTCAAAATATTTTCACTCAAATTTTTCACTCAAGTTTTCACATAAGTTTTTCATGTTACAAATTGCACACCATTGAGATCGGAAGAGCGCGTGTAGGGAAAGAGTGTAGGCAATGGTGTAGATCTCGGATGGTCTAAATTTTCAAACTAGAATATTCTAGCTATTAGCCCAACATTTCTAGAAATTATTTAGAGACATGTAAGTCATTCTAGACAATTCTCAATTCTTTCCAAAATGGCTCCATTCTTGAACCTTCTAGAGATGAAATGTGCATCAGTTTTCTTCACTCCTCCGTGATGCACATTTCGATTACTTCAATCATACCTCGTAGTGTCTCGAACTTGGCTTGCAGTAGTGCCTTTGTAGAAGTATTGCTTTTTAGCTCTGCCTTGCTTGAGCTCTATCTCTTTTTCGGTCTGTCCTTGCTGTCTGAACAAATTTATGTGGCTTCTTGTTGTTCTTCGCCCACGTCTGCTTGCCCTGATATTTCCTTGCTTGGTTGCCTTGAAACTTCTTTGAGGCTTTTCTGGCTCAATGATTGTCAGATTACATGTGTTGTAGATGTCTAACAACCTTCTTGTCTTTTTAGGTGTGGACTCTTCTGATGGTCCTTTTATCTTTAATTGATGTGGCAAGACTATCTGTTCTTCACTTTCAGCCTCCTCCATGGCCTTATCCTCTTGTGTGTGTTATTGGAAATGTCTGGATGCTCATATTTTTCCTTTCTGCTTGGCCTGTCTCTCGATTACACCTGGTATCTCCAGTAGAATATTTCATTTGGATATAAAAGCATCTATTTTCCTGCTTTATTTTTGCAATCACGAGGGATTTATCTAGTTTGTGATAAATTGTGCAATAGTTCCCCTCAAAGTGTATTGAGTATCCTCTTTCCATCATCTCACCGACACTTAGTAGATTCTGGTCAATACTTGGGACTAGCATCACATCCTTGATATACATTTTTCCCTTTTTGTTTCAATAGCAATAGTACCTTTGCCTATTGCTTCAACATATTCACCATTCCCAATCTTTATTTTTGTTTTTTTTTTCCAGGCTGCAGAAAATATTTTCATCTTTTGTCATATGCTTATCACAGCCACTATCTATGTACCAAGTACCTCATTTTTCTGTTATGGTCTCTTTGCAGGAGGCATAGAAAAGCAAACCCTCTGAGTCCTTTTCTTCAAAAAAATTAGCTTTTGCAATATATGCGCTGATCTTCACCTTTATGCCAACGATTTTTCTCGAAGTGACTTTTTCTTTTGCAGATCCCATAAGGAGGGAACTTGTCATTACTATCATCCATTTCATTTTCATTTCTGTTTCTAGAATATTCTTTGAAATTCTTCCCACTTTCTTTAAATTTCTGAGACTCCATGTTAATTTTAGACTGAAAGGCATGTAGAACTCAACTTCTTGCTGCCTTTCTAATCTTTGTTCATGAGCCTCTAGTGATCCCATTAATTTTGCAGCTGTTAATTTTTCTATATCCTTTGATTCTTTTATAGCTGCAATAATTGGATCATATTTTTCTATGCAAGTAATTAAAATTTTCCCCACAATTTTCTTTTCAGAAAGTTCTTCTCCATAAGATCTTAGCTGGCTCACTACTTCATCAATTCTAGAATAGTACTGTTTTGCAGTCTCTGAATCTTTCATTTTTAGATTTTCAAATTTTCTCCTTAGAGTTCAAGTACGTACCTCATCACTTCCTTTGAACTCCTCCTGCAATTTATCCCAAGCTTTCTTAGCACTTTCACATCCCATAACCCTTGGAAAATATTCATCCGTCAAGCTCATTTGTAAAGCCAGAAGCGCCATAGCATCCTTCTGCTGGTTTTCTTTAAATTCCTTCTTTTGTGCGACAGTTAATGAGGACATGTCGTCTGCGATAGTATACCCAGTACTGACAATATCCCATAAATTCTGAGCACAAAAGTAGGTCTTCATTTTGATTGCCCAATTGCCATAGGTGTCCCCTTGGAAGGTAGGGATTGGAATTGAAGTGCGGAATGCGTCGGCTATAGTTTCGCCTTACGCCTGATAATCTTCCGATCTCGAAGCTCTGATACCACTTGTTGTTTTTTTGGGATTAGTGTAGTAGTAATTGGAGTATGAGAAATGGAATTAAGTGGAGGATCAAAGAAGTGGAAAGATTTTAGTATTTGGTGGGAAGTAATTTTTCACACAAAAGTTTCACTCAAAATATTTTCACTCAAATTACTCAATTAGTTTTCACACAAGTTTTTCATGTTACAAATTGCACACCATTGGGCCTATTTATAGGTTGTGCGAGTCGGTGGCATCCACCAACTTGTGGTCTAAATTTTCAAACTAGAATATTCTAGCTATTAGGCCATCATTTCTAGAAATTATTTAGAGTCATGTAAGTCATTCTAGATAATTCTCAATTCTTTCCAAAATGGCTCCACTCTTGAACCTTCTAGAGATGAAATAAGCATCACTTTTCTTCATTTTTAAATCAAATTTGATATTTGTAATTAAATGTCAATTATTTTTAATATCTTTAGATTATATATTATATGTTAATGAATATATATTGCTATATTTAGATAACTTATGGTATGCAAATTAAATATGTATTTATCTGAACACATGAACTTGTAAAATGTTCAACTTTTTTGATAGTTGTACATGGAACATGTTAAAATTGATTTAATGGTAAACTGGTAATATAAACTAATTAACTAAACCAGGATCCCGTGTCAAATCACCAAAAATATACATTAATAATTGTATGGACTTTATTCCTGACATTCTGCCATATTTCTTCTGATTTAAGAAATTATTAGTGCCTTAAAAATATGGATGCGCATTAAGTAGATGCAGATATTTGCTGTCATAAATATATATATTTGCATGTCGATATATATTTGCTCAATCATGCATATTTATCCATACAATTTCTGATGGCTCTTTTTTCATGTGCTTAATTTGAAAATTTAAATGATTTTCAGCAGCAAAATTTTATTTTGGCATAATTTCATTCTGGACCATGTGTTCGTGTAATTTACATTTTGCACTCATAAACCAGATACTCTTTCTTGGGAAATTGGCTATATAGTTGAAAGAATATGGAGGCTGCATCAGATTATGGAAATGGAAGTGAAATTTAGCCATATCTTGAGGGAAGGGAATGCAGTGGCAGATTACTTGGCTTTTTGGGGCAAAAAGAGGGGAAATTTGGGATAATTAATTCAAGACTCTGAACTTTTCAAGCCCTTAAGAGGACTGATTAGAGATCGGAAGAGCGTTGCATATTCCTTTTATTACAGTTGGTTAATTGTTTTTTTTTTTTGGGTTAATTTCACAAATCGTCCCCAACCTTTGGATTAAGAATCGGTTTCGTCCTCAACCTTTTTTAAGACACACCACAGCTCCCAACCTTTCAAAAATGCACACAAATCGTCCCTATTGCTACTATTCAGCCAAATTTTTTTGAAAAAGACGATTATACCTCCCATAAACATTTTAAACTTTTTTTTAAAATGGTTAAAAATAATAAAAAACTAAAAAAACCCACCCCACCACACCCAACGTCTCTACTGCCGGCTGCCAGCCGCCAGAATAGTTCACTCCGGCGGCCAAAAAGGAGGGTGAATCCCCCCTCATTTTGCTGCCATTTCTGGCAGCAAAATGCTGCCGGAAATGACAGCCATTTGGCTGCCATTTCCAGCAGGGAAATGGTAGCCAAATGGCTGCCATTTCCGGCAGAAATGGGGGGGTCAATCCCCCCCCATTTTGCTGCCATTTCTGGCAGCAAAATGCTGCCGGAAATGGCTGCCATTTGGCTGCCGGAAATGGCTGCCATTTGGCTGCCATTTCCTGCAGAAATGGGGGGGTGAATCCCCCCACGTTGCTCTTCCGATCCTGCCAAATGGCTGCCATTTCCGGCAGAAATGGGGGGGGGTGAATCCCCCCCCCATTTTGCTGCCAGAAATGGCAGCAAAATGGGGGGATTCACCCCCCCTTTTTGGCCGCCGGCAGCAAGGGAGACGTGAGGTGAGGTCGGGAGATCGGAAGAGCGTCGTGG
>CAVNYN010208568.1:2014-21849 GCA_963692815.1 Nyctanthes arbor-tristis
CCACACCCCCCCCCCCCACAAAAAAAAAAAAAAAAGAAAGAAAACTCAGAAACATATGAAAGGCAACATCTTTTTGTTTCGCCGTTGTTCAAGAGTTGAAAATAATCATCTTTCGTTGACATGTCCAAACACTTACTGACAAGTACGTGGAACAATTATGTACTTCTTGCATCTCAAATATATTGTCCAAATTTTCTTTTTTTTTTTTTTTTAATAAACTTGTACTCTGTATTTGAGGAACACAGGAAGGACAAGATTGGCCCAACTTGCCGAAAGGCTCAAAATGGGCCAGAGATAGGCTAAAACTAAAAAAACAAAAACTAAAAAAGATTGGCCTAACTTGACAAAAGGCTTAAAATGGGTATCATATGTTTGGTTCGGCTTGTTTAACTGCATTATTACAACTGTTTGGTGTCATTTCGATCAATATCGTCAAGTCCCAATGTCTTACGTTGCTCCTTTCAAACGTCTCTTTATAATTAGCCATGGCTCTGCCTAGTTTTGACTCTTGAGTCTTAGTTACGTGAAATTATAATAAAAAGAAAATCAAACAACATGGAAACAAATCAATGCTTGGTTGACCTTTCAATCGTTTTCCAAACCTTCTTTCTTTTTTTTTTTTTTTTAAAGAGAAAAGCTTAATTTTCATTAGAAATACTAGGAGAAGCATCCACATTCAGAATAGGGGACAACCAAGGGGAGGACAATTTACAAAGCAACGGCTACTAAAGCTTCTAGTATTACGAGCTAAAGAATGTGCCACGCCATTAGCTCTTCGACTAATATGATGTACCGTGAAATTTGTGGACCCTTTTAGAAGTTCTTTACAATCCTTGATAAGAAGCCCAAACTCAGAGTTGTCCTCTCACCCATTTAGTGCATCTACAACTCCCTTCAAAGCTTTTTCCAACCTTTTAAAAACCATCTTTAAGCTTTTTCATCAAATGTAGTAACTTTTTAGACCTTTACTGAATTTATACACTCCTATTAATTAATGTCCCTAAATCGCCCAAGTTCATAAAGTAAGTCTAACTTATAAGTTCATAACTAGTCCACCTTATGGCATGCCCATCAATTCCTCACCCCCGCCCACTAGACTCATCTCAAACCGTCAAACATGCATGTCTGGGACATGGTGATTGTATTCCCCGGGGGGGGGGGGGGGGAAACAAAAAAATTATTATAATGAAAATGATTAAAATTGCTTTTCTATATTAAACATGTTATCCCCTCCGTCTTAACTATATAGTTCACTTTGTTGTTTCACGTGAATTAAGAATTGTATTGGAAATATATATTTTGTAATATATGTTCTTAGTTTACTCTTATTTAATAGGTAGAATTTAAAATTGATAGTTTTAACTAAGTATTAAATGAGGATAAATTAGTAAAATAATGTAATTTTAGACTTTTTAATAAAGAAAGAGGACTATATAATTGGGACACCTCAAAAATGTAACATGGACTATATAATTAGGATGAAGTGAGTACTTGATTTCAACATTTTTAGTAAGAGTTGTGCTATTTGAACAAAATGACAAATAAAAATTTTAACAAAACTGACACGTAATGGCATCATGTTTTTCAACAAATCATATTATTTTTTAATTAATAATAATATGAGCTATATGTTTATTTTATCTAACTTTTTGTCTTTTATTTTGTCTAAGTAGAATTTTACTTTTAGTAAGAATCACAACTCTGAAAAAGAGACAACTTTGTGTCATATTCAAATAATTAAGTATAAGACCAAATTTTAAAATGAATTGGCCAGAATCTCAAATGGAACTAGTGCTACAAATCATCATTAGAAGATCAAATTCTCCCTTGAAAGTACTTTCCTTTTCCCCTTGAATTTCTAACGCCCGTATATCATAAAATATTGAATAAGCTGGCCAGACCATAATACTCTCTCCGTCTCACAAAAATTAGATAGTAGGTAATTTTATGTAGATTAAGAAACGATATATTAATTTTATTGGAACATTAATTTTACAGGTGTTGTTCCAATTTTAACATTCATGCCTAATTAATAATGTGAAAATAATTACCTGTTAAATGAATATAAAATGGTTAATTTCACAAATCGTCCCAAATCTTTGAGTTAAGAATTGACTTGGTCCCTAACCTTTTTTTCGACCTCCTAGGTCCTCAACCTTTCATAAATTCGTACGATAGGTCCTTTGTCACTATTCCATTAACTTTTCAACAAAATAACCGTATACCCCTTAACTTTTTAATTTTTAAAACAAAATATTTAAAAATATTAAAAATAATTAAAAAAAAGAACACCCACCCTACCCTTCCAGAAAACGGTTGTAGTTTTCCGGCAGTCCCCCATTCGCTGCTTGAAATGGGGGGATTTACCACAGGAGGTGAATCCCCTCATTTGTTGCTTGAAATGGCAGCAAAACTGCTACCATTTCCAACAGCATAGCAAATCCGACATCGAATGGGGTGGGTAGGTGTTTCCTCCTTTTTTTTTTAAATTTTTTTATTATTTTTAATATTTTTAAATATCTGTTTTTAAAATGAAAAAGTTAAAGAGTATAACAGTTATTTTGTTAAAAAGTTAACGGAATAGTGACAAAAAAGACCTATCATTTGAATTTATAAAAGGTTAACGACCCAATCGATTCTTAACTCAAAGATTAGAGACAATTTGTAAAATTAACCCAATATAAAATGTGTCCATTAAAGTTTCTTTTAAGTTTTCACCTTTTTTTGTCCACTAAAACGTGTCCATTCAAATTCGCACATCTCTTTTCCCTAATATTTGTGCGTACTGAGGTAGTTTAAATTTGTCAATTAAATAGAGACAAATATGGAAACGAAAAATTAAATACACATTTGACGTAGTAATTGGACTATCTTTTTTAGACAGATGAAAATGAAATACTTGACTATCTTTTTGAGACAGAGGAAAACACAACCTTGGTGGTTGTGGATCAATTTTTGTTTAAAAAAATGATAGGTCCTATATGGATTCTACCTAACAAACTAATAATACTTTAATACAACTTTGCCACGTGGTTAAATATGTGTGTCACAAAAGCCTTTCAATATGTGTCTACTTGTCACAAAAGAGCACTATTTTGTTCTCAAACACCTTGTCCCCTTCTAACCAACCCGGGGAAACTGAAGGGTAAGGATGTAAAAGAGCTGAGTAGAGCCGGCTTGCGAGACGAAAATCCCAACTCGGTCTCGGCTCAACTTTTTTGTCTCGAGCCACTGAAAGCTAGAGTCGAACATGGCTCGAGTCACTAAAAAAAAATTAAGCTTTGCTCGAGCTTTAGTTAAAGCTTTTTCCGAGCGGAGTTTGACTTGACTTGTTAACTTTTTGTTAAGAAAATATTAAAAAATATAGTATAAAATGTCATTTTTCCTCTATGAGTTTTGTTAAACTTATAAATACGAGCCGGCTCGCACAGGCCAAATGAGCTTTGGCCCGTCTAATACAGATCACGAGCTTGAGCTTTTTAAGGGGCCGAACTACGGGTCTCCCAAGTCGACTTGCTCGTTATGCATCATTATATAAGGATTGGGCAAGCCATCCAATTATCTTGGACTTTGTTTGCTAAACTAAATTCAAATCCCTTTTCTTGGTGGCCAACCAATCAAGACAACTGTTTTTTTTTTTTTTTTGGTCAGGTCGGGTCGGGTCGGGTCGGGTCGGGTCGGGTCAGGGGCGGGGCGGGAGTTTGTGGTTTCAATTTGATTTGAATAAAAATGAGTCTAGAGCCTAAACATTTCTTTCTTATTTTAATAATAATAATAATATAATAATAATAATAATAATATTATTATTATAATAATAATAATAATATTATTATTATTATTACGTCAACGGGTCAACTTTTGAGTCAATATGTTCAGCTAGCAACATCGTACGCCCACGCTTGCTATATGAGAGCTTCATTTTTTTTTCCTTCTTAAATGGTACCAACTTTTGGTCTTTAGACTCAAAAATTGCAAATATTTTAGTAGAACTTCACAAGGATATATGGAGCCACATATGGCAATATTTGCACGTGTGTGTATATTTTTTGAAGAGTAGTGTGTAAAAATTGGTTTATAGATAGGGAGTAAAATTATGATTTTATTTATATATTTTTTTCCTTTTTTAATGCACAATATCTAGTAGAATTGTAATTTCATATTCTTTCTGTGGTCCTTCTATAATGTCTTTTGGACACCATTTATAGTGTCTAAAAGATAGTGTGACAACACATCATTGGGTGTGTTGGGGGCCCATCTCCCAATACACCCAATAGTGTGTTCACCCAACACACCCAATAGTGTGTTGCCAAACTCTCCTTTGAACACTATAATATGGTGTTTAAAGGATACTATAGAGTGTGCCCTCTTCTATAAACGTATTTGTATATTTATCTTTACAAGTAGATTAATTTGTTATTGAAATGTAGTGACTTTTTTTTATACAATATTGTAGTGTATTATGTTTATGTGCAAGTTATTGTAATCTTTCATTATTAGAATAATAATGATGACATTCCATTTTAACCCTAAAATTGAACCCACAAATCTCCACACAGTCTTCCATCCATCCATAAATCTCCACGCAGCAAAACCCACTGGCTTTCCGGGTCCCCAATAGATACCCGACACATAATAAACGGCACACTATCAAAAGCCAGTCTCCATATTTAATGCATATTTCCGCTTTAATCCTTTATTAATTAACATTAATCACATTCCAACCTTCAACCTTGCCTTAGTTAACATCCATGGCATTTAAGTTTCAATTCAAAGCATTAACATTTTTCACTTATATGAAATTAGAAATATTCAGATTTTCATTAAACTTAGAAGTGAATGGCACTAAAATCGGATTCCATTTTTTTATTACTAATGATGACTAATGTGTTATAGTAATAGCATCTACTTGGAATGATTTTTAAAAAGTTTAATTCTTTTTAGTACGAGACTGTTTTTACTTTTTTTGTTAAGAGAAAAGTCCCGAAGGTGAAATCACCCCCCCAACGCACCTATGCCAGAGGCCCCTTGAGACTGTTTTTAGTTTCTAAAACAATAGAAAGTTGTTCAATTTTGCATAATTGAAAATATGGAAAAAAATTAAGAAACAATACTTTTATTTTTATGAGTGTTTATAAAATAAAAACATTGAAGACAAGGAAAATAAATTAATTTTTTTTCTTTATATCGCACTCAAGGCACACGAACTTAAAAGAAAAAATGAAGATACAATTCAAAATTAAAACTAAAACATGAAAAGACATGTTTATAGACCATAGTCCTTAACAAATGACATTGGGTTTGCCCATTTAGTGTCCGACTTCATAAGTCACAAAAAAAAAAAAAGAAGAAAAAGGAAAATTCTAATACTTCAAGTTAACGATAAATTAAATTTCATAAATTTACAGCCGATTTTGTTAATATGGCAGAGTGATTACAAGAATTTTGTTCCCTTAAATCAGAGGGACTCTTTAAGGAAAATAATTTAAACATATCATTAATTGTATAATAAACGAGGAAAAGAAGGTATAAAATCAAAAGAAATCTGATTCCTCTATTGCTTTTTATCTCTTTTTTGTCGCATGACAACAACTTTTTGCTCCAACTTCACGACTTTGATTCACTTCACTGGAAAATTCTTTCTGCACTTTGCTTTGAAATCTTTCTTCACATTTTTATTCATTTGATTTTAAGGAATTCACTCATTTAGTGGAGGATTAAAGCTGTTCAGCAACGCTTCTTTCCTCATTAAGCAACAATTAAAAGTTAAAACCGGCGAATTTGTGTTCTTTTCTCGTGATTCTTGGTGATTTACGCTTCAACTTGTCTGCATTTTTTCTTTTCTGGGCTTTTGGTTCCTGGTACAGGTTTGCTAAGTGGCACATTGATGTGTGTCCATGTTTATGCATGTGATTTATTTATTTTGGTTGATTAAAATTGTATACGTCGTTCATTTACCATTTGGCTGTATGGAAAATGAACCAACGTGTAATAATAAATTAATCAAGCATCTGCTGTTTATCTCTTTCCGAACTAGTTTCAAGAGTTGAAGTTATGGAAGTCTTGTTATTTATAAGTAACGGAAATTAAGGAAACCGTGTTGTTTTGTTTTTCTGTAATTGACTTGAAGTTCTGGAGACTGTGCTGATATACTGGGCTGAACGAGAGGGTTTTTGGTCGAAAGGAGGATGAATGCTTGATTTCTATGGTATACGAGACCGACAATTCAAGAGGGTGGTGCATCAATTTATGATCTTTTTATGGTAGTTGGGGGTGGCACGGTCACGTGATTGTTTGATTTGCTTTTGTAATCGATCATTTGGGTGTGTGACTAAAGAACTTGGTGCTTTCTAGTGAACATTTTTCAGCTCCAAAGGATTGATCTTCTGCTTGGACTTGAGTCAATTAGTGTCTCTTAATTTATACAAGGGGAAGTTATTGCTTTGCTATTTTAGGGGTATTGAGTTTTTAGTTTTATCTGTTCATTTTGCGAAGACTGATCACACTTATACTTGTGTATCAAATGTGGATGAGTCAAGTTGATAAGTAATCCCAACATATACTGATATATTGAAGGATTAGTTTCGAGTGTAAGAGGCGTTAGAAGAGTGAACCAGGAATGAAAGGTTGATGTAGTTTACACATTGATGATGAACTAATTATACGTGTTTGTTCAATTAACTTGGTTAATAGCTTGCCGCTCCCTTATGAAGCTAATATTAGAGCTTGATCTCTAACGTTATTCGCATCTTACAACTGAATCCAGTTCAGATTTTCAAGTTGTGGTTGTTAGTAGAATAGAACATTTGATTAATATGGAAGAAATGTAATAGGAAGAAAAAGAGTTGAGGCTCATCGACACTCTCTCCCCTTGCATAATAAGTGAAAAGTTTGATGTTTGTAACTCTTCATGGCTGTATTCGAATGGATCTAATACTAATTAAATTTTCCCTTTAAATTTTATAACTTGTCAGCAGAATAGCAGATTAAAGTTTGGGCATTTCAGAGCAGCTATCAGAGGCGTATGTGTTCTAAATATGGAACCAGGAACTGTACATAAAAAGGGAATTTCAGGACGAAGGTTTGCAAGTTTTCTTCCTTCCTAGCGGGACCGAATTTACATAATTATGTATGCATATGGCCACAATTTGTATAAGAGTTAACTTCATTTTATGCAGCGTAATGGGTCAAAAACCAAGTGAAACCATGCGGATTATTATTACAATTGTTGCTGGCATCATTGTTGGCTTTCTTATAGGAACGTCATGTCCAACACTTCCATTAATGAAGGTAAGTTTACATTTTGATTCAGTAGTGATTGCTGCTTTTGATTTTTGGTTATGTAATTCTATCTTTCCACTCAGCAGCTAAATATCACATCCGCTCTTATTCATGATTTTTCAATCATGGGGAACAAAAGTACAGGTGTCTCAACCCCAAGAATAGATGCTAATTCTTCTTCCAAGATTAATATAAGCAACTCTACTGTAAATCAGCATGTGAATGATCCATCAAAGGTAATTCTTCTATTAGTTAATTGTATCTTGAACAACGATTTGTGTACACCAGTGCTATGAAACTGTATGTCACTAACTACATTCTTCTGCAAAGCTGTAAAGTTTTTGTGGAGAAAAACTTCTTAAACTCAAGCAATGATGAAGATACATGATATTATGTTAATCAGGAATATATTTAACAATTTTACTGCTCTCCACCTCTCCATGTGTTCTTCTTTTCCATTTTATTTGTGGTTTTTGATTAAATGCATATATGAGGCAAAGTTTGGCAACCTAATAGGATAGATAGCAAGGCTTTTTAAATTTGTACATTGATACCTTATTTTCTGATTATTCCAATTTAGATTTGGGTTCCATCAAACCCAAGAGGTGCAGAAAGATTACCTCCGGGCATTGTCGCATCTGAATCAGATTTTTATCTCCGTAGATTGTGGGGTAATCCTAGTGAGGTAATCATTTTGTTCAAAATTTAGTTTCACAAGCATGGGACTTCATTTTTTGTTTACTTACTCAGAGATACACTTTTTGAAGAAAAACATGGTTTATTATAGTAGTAAGAATTGTGGACCGACTTAACCGTGAAGTACTCATAAAACTTATCAGGGATGTCGACCACAAAATCCATTTTCCCAATGCAACAAAGTAAGATGAACTGTAAAATTGGGTTCCAGGTTTTCAGATTTAAAATAGTTTCAGAAAGACAGAAACATACATAAATGACATGCTGTAGTATTTTCTTCTAATTTTGTTCTATGCTTAATCTGAAATTACTCAGGATTTGACGAGCAAACCAAAATATCTGGTAACTTTTACTGTCGGTTACAATCAAAAGAACAACATTGATGCAGCAGTTAAAAAGGTCAGTATGTCTCCTCTACCTTATCCCCTGCCTTCCCCCCACCCCTCCCCTTTTTCCTCTTCTCTCTCTCTCAGCATGCTTTCCTTTTACAGTTTTCAGGGAACTTTACCATCCTTTTGTTTCACTATGACGGCCGAGTATCTGAATGGGATGAGTTTGAGTGGTCGAAGCGGGCCATTCATGTGAGTGCCAAAAAACAGACAAAATGGTAGGAACTGCTGTGACAAAATTTCTTGAGGTTTTAGATAATATTGTATTTCTCTTTTCATCAGCTTTTATTAACTACATTTTCTTAAAAGGTGGTATGCTAAACGGTTTTTGCATCCCGACATCATTGCCCCATATGACTTCATATTTATTTGGGATGAAGACCTGGGAGTTGAGCATTTCGATGCTGAAGAGTAAGCATCTGTTCAATCAATTCGCTTTGTGATGAAAAAGCTAATCAACTAACCCAGGTTGCACATATTATTTTTACTTTTTGTACTTCAGATTCATCAGACTTGTGAGGAAACACGGCTTAGAAATTTCTCAGCCTGGCTTGGAACCCAGTCGAGGCTTGACCTGGCAGATGACTAAAAGAAGAGGTGATCGTGAAGTTCACAAGTAAGAATTACCGTTCTAAGTGAAAAACCAATTAAAATTGCATTTTCATTCAGGCCCCATATAGATTATAGAGTGAAATGAATTTTACTATTGTCTCATACATTCATTTCTGAATATAGGCAGACAGAGGAAAAGCCTGGCTGGTGCTCTGACCCCCTTTTGCCTCCCTGTGCAGCGTAGGGACCAATCTCTCTACCATCATCATCATATATCTTTTAAATAAACCACTTTTCGACTTCCTGCATGTTGTAATCATATCTGAATAAAGTCTTGACAACAAAACTATTACTTTCTGCCTTCAACCAACACAGCTTTGTGGAGATCATGGCTCCAGTCTTTTCTCGAGAGGCATGGCGTTGTGTGTGGCACATGATTCAGGTCAATTGTCATTTGCTTTTCATTTAACCTTGGAGCTTGGAAGTTGTTTGAATGTTTTATCTTCTCACTATATAGATTTGATTGTCTTGCTTTGGGAAATTGTAGAATGACTTGGTACATGATTGGGGTCTTGACTTTGCCCTCCAAGAATGCGTTGAGGTTTGTCATGCGCAACTCTTTGAAATCTACATTGGGACCCCAGAATTCATTTAGATAATGTAAGCTTCTGCAATTGCAAAATATATTGCTGATAACCTTGTGACTATGCCTCTCTTTTAGCCTGCTCATGATAAAATTGGGGTTGTAGATGCTCAATGGATAGTTCATCAAAGCGTCCCTTCACTCGGAAACCAGGTGAAAATGATTCATATAGCCAACCAGATCTTAGTTTTTTCTTGTTAAATGTACGTTTTACTTGCATCACGGAATTATCGTAATCTGTCTTTGATGTTGTGGCAGGGACAAGCAGTTAACGGAAAGGCTCCATGGCAAGGGGTATTCTCTAATTTTTGTACAGACTTCCTTAACAAAAATTTCTTTGATCATTATCTTTGCTATCACTTATAGAGCCCGTTTTGGTCTGGCTACTTTTCATAAGACTGGATACCGGTTTAGCTCTCTTTCTCTGTATGGTCAGGTTGATGCTGTATTATATTAACTCGAGTTCTGTTGGTCGGTCCCAGGTGCGCGAGAGGTGTAGAAGAGAGTGGAAAATATTCCAGAACAGGATGGCTGACGCAGAAAAATCTTATTTCAAGTCGAAGGAAGGAAATTGATCCCTCCAATTTCACAGCTCACCATTAGACAGAACAAGTTGACTGTAGCCATTATTTTACATAGAGTAGAAACTTTACATTTAAGTACTTCAGTTTTGTTTTTATAGTAGATATAATAATAATAATAATACATTACTATTATATTTTTATACATTGTAGTACAACAAATATTTCCTATGTTTTCTAGATTAATTTGCTCAAGGCATTGATCCCTCGTTACAGTCGTTACCCCATATTGAGAGTGGTACTTTATTATTATTATTATTATTATTATTATTATTATTATTATGTGTGTGTGTATGTGTTGTGCTACAATGCTTGGGATAAGTGATCCGATTCAAATTCAGTCAATGTGCATACGAGCTAATTATAATTGTCTACCATATTAAACATTAATAGTATTAACAGTTTGTTTAGTAGGCACTCCCACCCCCAACACCACCCCCAAACAAGAGAGAGAGAGAGATGATCAATTTTGAATTGTGCTTTCCAAAAATGGCTCATAACCCACAATTGATTTGACAACAACTCATTTATAATCACAAATTTCAAACTTTTATTAAATCTACATTACTTATTTTACCACATTATAATTTCTCATTATAAATCAATGTCAATAATGAGAATTAAACAGCCACTAAATTTAGTAAAAAAATGACACTTTCAAGACTTTTTTTGACCTTTCATTTTTTCTCCAATTTACAATGTCTATCTTCATCTTCCCCGCCATATGGCTATTTTAGAAAATTCCCTAAAAAGAAAAAGGATTTTCTTTTAAGCTATGCGTGGTGGGGTATGAAAAAAAAATTAATATTTTCAAAGAATTTTTTATTAGAAATGAATGTCCTTAAATATCTAAAAAGCTCTAAGCTACTAGGTCTTAATTATGTAAGAAAGGAAATAATTATCCATCCAATTGCATGTAAGTACAAGAACAACATATACACGAGAAAGAAAGGAGAGATCAAATTAAAGAGTCTCCCGTTAAACAAGAAGCTCTACTTTTTAGTGTTTTGTTTAGTGTCTTGGATATTAAAACCTATACTCTAAACATACTAAAAAGTTAATCGGTGTGTAAGTTTTTTGAAAAAATAGAATAGGCCCGAGTTCAAATTTCAGAGCCCGATTTGTTTGGTGGACTGAGTCAGTGTCCCCTAAAAGGGTCACCATCGAACGTACCAAACTAAGTGAGATTAATTTAGTCACATTAATCATTTGCTTCAATAAAACGCGGTTCCCTAAATCAAGAAACTTCCACTTGGTCCTCCCTTGTCACAATCCTATTGGCCAGCACATAAAATCATAAAGACACGTGGCCCTAATTATTTTACCCTTTCTATTTCAGTGAAAAAGCCCTCTTTTTAACCCTACGTAAGCCAATCAGCATCAAGCACTATAACCTTACACGTGTCGCCACGTGTCAACCCAAAACAGCTAATACCAAGCTCTTATTTATTTCCATCCCCCATCTGTTTTGTGGAACCAAAATTTTCGCCAAGATTCATCCAAAATTGGGCGTTCTTTCCCAGTTTTCGGGTTTTTATTATTCACGAAAAGTCGAGATTAGCACTTAATTCGAAAAGCCGAAGAGTTAAACTATGGGGCTATCGAGTTTTCCTAGCCCGGCCGAGGGTGTGTTACCCCTGCTAGTAATGAACACTGTTATGTCAGTGGCTCTAGTAAAGAACTTGTTAAGATCTATGCTCCAAGTGGTGGGTGCAACTAATGGCGGCGAAGGCGGAAGTGGGGTCGAGCAAGATTTGGAGGATGAGGCCTCAGTTACTGGTTCTGGGAATTCAAGAACCAGAAGAGTGTCCATAACCCGGTATAATTCTCTGTGCCGAAGTAGAGGCGGCAGCGGAAGGGGGTGTGGCCATGACGATAACGGTTGTGCCGCCAGCGGGAGCGGTGCTGGTATGTGGCCTGCAATTGAGTGTTGTGTGTGTCTTTGTAGGTTTGAAGGTGATCAGGAAGTGAGTGAGCTTTCTTGCAAGCATTTCTTCCATAAGGGCTGTTTGGAGAAGTGGTTTGACAATCAACACACCACATGTCCTCTTTGTAGATCCACCATGTAAGAAGGAAGCATAATTGTGTGGATTGGAAGCTCTCCAAGTGGAGATGGCTCGGCTCGACTGAACTGAACTGGATTCGTTATGTTGAGTCATGTCTAGTTCGATGTACCACTTGCGGATTAGAAGTAGATTATGCAGAATCCACTTGTGTAGAATTTCAAGATTTTGTAGTTAGTGACGTGACTATTACATAGATCAGGAGTTGTTGAGTTGCAAGCATACATGTGCATTTGTGCCTATTTTGATCTGTTTCAAATGATTCCTTAAGTTTAAATTTTGTAGCATGACAATGTTGAATGAATTGCTTTATGTAAACTTTTCACCATCAATTTTCAGTATGCAGTCCAACTGGAAAATCTGCTTGCCTTAAACGCTACTGCCCTGCTTCTCGATGATCAGGTGACATATCTGAATCGATAGGACCATTTTAGAAGGACAATAGTCTGACGCTCAAGAATTGTTAATAGATGAAGAAATATTAAGAAATGGAACATTCAGACACATGACACAACAATAGTGAGTAATTATTCATTAATTTTTATATGAAGGTATAGTAGCTTTTGATGCTAAAGCAACTCCAGTACCGATGGGAGGTGCTTTCAGTGTTTATTTAACAGAGAGTCCTTAGCTTCTGCTGCTATATAGTTGATGAGCTTCAGTCATCAATTCCCCTGGGAGCCCAATAATGCATTTCTTCCTTACGCTCAGAGGGATAGGGATAAGGGCCGGCTGGGCAGCGCACTCGGTCGTCACCGTAATAAGTCACTGGCTGAGTCACCCCTGCAGTCTCCGAGTGATGATGATTGCCCCTTCTCCCAGCATCGAGCATGTGAAGCATGTCTTCCGCAAATTTGTGACCTTCATCGTGTTTCTTGCCCCCATGGCTAGGCTTGTGACCTTCATCGTGTTTCTTGCCCCCATGGCTAGGCTTGTCCATTTTCCAGCCATCATGTTTGTAATTGTGGTGGTCCTCTTTGTCACTATCCCAGTAGCTTTCTTTTCCGTGCTTCATATGGTCATGGCCACCGCTATGGGATGGCAAGTGGTGGTGACGAGGCGGCGAGTGGTTCCATTCACTCGGCCTCATCATTTGCATGCTTGATCCGTTGCTATATTCATCCGTCATGTACTTCTTGTCCTCCTCAACATACATGTAGGCTTCCTGCCTGTAGCCATAACCTGGGTAGGCTTGCATTTTCTCAAGAGTCTTGTTTTCGTCCTTTTTCTTGGTTCCTCAACTTAACTTGCATTGCTTTGAGATTTCGGGTCCATATTTATACTGTTAGAATAAGATTCGAAATTGATAAGAAAGAATTGATGCTCAATTATGTAGCAAGAAATTCTGTTCACTTTATTCCCCAACTCTTTATCAAAAATTGTCATTAATCTTGACATTGTTTGATCCACAACCGTAAATGAAGGAATCCCAGAAGTTATGGCTTTCAAAATCAATTTGTCGTATGGAATCATCACTTGCCTTTGCTGCATTTTCAACGGTTCTTAGTTAATTTCATGTATTGCACATATATAGACAAAATCCAGGTAGCTGTTGACAAAAAGTAAACACCAAAGGTTCCTATAGTTCCTCTAGTATGAAGAAGAAACAGAGCAAAGAGCAGTGAGCACAATATTTGTAGATCACCACCTGTGATTCACTGCTTGACGAGTCTCAAAACCCAGTGTTCAAACCATCCTCAAACAAACACACGGGAAAATTATCTGAGGCACTCCAAAAGGCACGCACATCAGCACAAGGAACACTAAGGATTTCCGTAAGAGAATTTGTTATGCCATATTGTTCCATCACCAACAAACCATTTCTATAACAATAGTTAAGGGGATCGGATACTGCAAACTCTTTCATAACATCTAAGTTGGTTGATATCGAGTGAAACTCGCGCAGGACAATACAAAGGCTCAAACAAAAATGTTGCAAAAATTGTAAAACTGGAATCCACCTGCCGAAAGAGAGAAATCTCACGTATTGTGTTGATGAATAAATAATGAGAATAAAGTCCAAATAGTATTCGTTCAAAAAAAAAAGTCCAAATTGTATTTAAATAACTCAAGACACGCCTTAGGGTGAAATTAAATGCATGAATAAATGACTCACTCGATTTAATTTATCATTTAATAACTCCTTGATATGGTGCCAAATAACATTATGCTTAATTTATTTGTAACATACTAACCATCTCCATCGGAAATATCAATTGGAGAATTTTTTTCATCACACCATTTTAAAATGTTGATGTGACAATAAAAAGAAAGACAACATCCACCAAACTGTGTAGACAGTAGATGGTGCAGTAAACAATATCCCCCTCCCCCTCCCCCTCCCCCATTGCTAAATTCACTTTGGCAAAATGTCATGTTACTTCATACAATTCACATGATTATTGGAGATGCGTTTTACCAGTCTAATTATATCCACGAAGGAAGCAATGCATCTTACACCACTGGAGATGCTGCTCTGACAATGGGGAGACGCCCTAATACTAGTATTAACAAATGGAACGCTCACACCATCGGGAGATGTCCTAGTACTAGTATTAAGAAGTGGAAGGCACATACAAGCCCAGTAATAATTCACGTTATCGTCCTTACGCTCAGAGGGAAACATGTCTTCGGCCTCCTTGTACTTGTAACCTCCATAATATTTCTTGCCCCCGTGGCTAGACTTGTACATTTTCCAGCATTCATGGTCGTGATGCTGGTCTTTGTCAGCTGTAAAGTTAGGTATTATGCACAAAACTTGCTAGCAATGCCTTAGAAGGAATCACAGCTGTAAATAATAATGGCTTTCAACATCAATTTTATCACATGGAATGGAATCATGGCTTCCCTTTGCTGCATTTTTGACGGTTCTGGGCTTCTTGTTGAAACACCATCTGGAACTGAAATTCCCAGTAACTATAGACAAAATGCAGGGCGGAGCCTGCTTTTCATCCCAGTGCGGTCATATTTTAATATTGCGATTTGTTGAAAATATTCTTATTAATGAGGCACCATATCTTATTGACTAAAGCGATAGCTCGATTTGTATTTGAAATAGTACAAACATCAAGTTAAAACCTAGACGTATAAAAAAAAGTAGTTAATAATTGAACTGAATTAATTTATATAAATATTGAAATTAAAATTTCATATTAAATTAATTATATAATAATTAGATTCAGTGAAATAACATATATTAAAATAATTAATAGTTTTTCCCCTAAAAAAATAATTAATAGTTTCTTAAATAGAAACTGTAAAGTTAAGTAATAAAATTACATATGGCATCAATGTTTCATGAAGTGTAAAGAATCAAACCAAATCAAAGAATATATGGTAGTTTGTCTAGTCCAAGAATAAAAAAAGAAAAGAAAAAATAGAAAAAAAAAAAGGAAGAAGATAAAAAGGATGACAGTTTTAAATTTGAAACGTCCCTTTTACTTATTATTATATATTCTATTTTATTGGGCCGATTTAACACTGTATTAATAGAGGCCCAAGAACCCATTACTCTTAAGGGCAAATAGGTATTTTGACATATTTCTTCGTCTTCCCCAGACGCATCTCTCTAATCCCTCAAATCCGTTATCAGTCTTTACCAGCGAGCGTTTATGGCGGATTGGCAAACGAAAACTTAAAAAATTTCTTCAAAATTTCAATGCAGTCATATGACCTCACTCATCCCATACTGGCTCCGTCACTGTCTAACATGATTATCTGTTAAACCCACAAAGTAGTTTTTTTTTATTTTTTTAAAGTTGGTCAAATCATCATTTCAATTGAACAAGATAAAATCATACAAGAGTAACATATTTATTATTACTGGTTATCATCACCCTCATGGGTTAGGTCAGGAGCTTCGTTAGAAAATAGTGGAATGAGTAGTCAAAACTTGGCGATGACCATAACCAAAACACGAAAATTATTTTCTTTTAATTTTTCACAGGGTGAAAAAAAAAATGATTTTTTCTAAAGTAGGGGTAATCGCGGCGGAGGCTGTGGAAGATCGACACCCAGCCCGGGGGGGGGGTCCGGTGTGCAGAATAGAGTGGGGAGGATCGTGTTTTCAGCATTTGGGATTTTTGGGTCTGGGGTTTAAATTTTTTATGTGGGCCCCATTTCAAAATTGAGAAAAATTTTGCGGCTTTTGAAATGATTTTTTTTTTTCGGGGCTCATGTTCTTTGTCCAGTCAACTGATATCGGAGAGGATGTTCTTTTGAGAACTAGTTACACTCTCGTGCGTTGCATGGACATATATTTCATTATCAAATTAACAAATGTATTAGAACATGTTACAAAATTTGAAATACTTTCTTATATATAACATTTATCATTTTATTTGTTTGTTTGATATCATTATCAGATATCAAAGAAAATATAAAGTTTAGTTCTATTTGTCGTTTACTTCTTTCAAGAGTCAAGAAAAATATGAAGTTTTTTATTTTTCTGTTTTCTCAACTTTAGTTTAAGTAAAGCATTAAATTTTTAATTCCTCATATTCCTCTTACATCAAAATAACAAAATTTCTCTAAACGTATTACAGTAAAATCGCAATTATATAAAAAATAATTCTTTAATCAATAAAAAATAATTATATCAAATATAATTATATCTCTTCAGCTGAATTGCTTCTCAATGATAGCTACTGGCGTTATTAATAGAGACAGAATTCTTAAGGCAGTAATTTTTCTCCATTCAGCTACTGCACTCATTTACAAATAAAGAATTTAACCAAAAGCCAAAATTAGACCTGAAAGCAATAGTGATGAGATGCTACAAATTGTTCAAATTCCCCTACCCATATGCAGATTAACCCAGAAAAAAAGTAATTAAGGGGAAATGAATCACGAAATCGGGTCCTTCAAATACTTTAATGTTATGTATACACATATTAATATTAGAGAATTGCATTTACCCATGGACTTGGAGAAATCCTTGGATAATTTCTTCTTCAAATGCATTTCTTATTTCTACCTTAGGCACCACTATTCTTGGGCAATTTACTTTTGAGCTTCAGGCTTCTTTTGTGCCAAAACCTTTGTTGTTGTGAGAGATTTCTCGGTGGCAGGTTTTTTCAGCCTGTTTTTCCTCTGCCTTAGGTGTTATTTCTTCTATCCTTTCCTTTGAAGATTTGGGAATTTTGGTTGCTATTTGATTATTTTTAATTGGTTTTACAGAAATAGAGTAAAAAAATGTGTGAAAAAACTAGTCGTAGCCAAATATGTGTTATAAAGTGTGAATAGAATAATAGAAGTGGATGATTAGGCTAAAAAATGATCCATACCAAAAAGTGGCTTGTAACCGTCTGTGCGAGTTACAAATTGAATAAACTATTTTATAAAATAGGTAAAAATAAAAATAATAGCATATAAATAAATAGAATGTGTTCTAAAGTGCCAAAACTGAGATTCTAGTTTCCAGAATCTCAGTAGTATTTATAATATATATATATATATATATAAATGTGAGAAAATTTCACATGTGGCATGGAATTAATGGAACTCCTACCATATAGACGTATAGGACCGCCCTACCGAATCATTTCTCAACTATGACATATATACACAATGCTTTTCTTTTTTTATATAAATATATCTAATATTGGTTAATCTAACATAAATGAAATAGAAAAAAAAGTCGATATTTTTTAATACAATAGAGAACATACTCCATTCAATATATTTGTATATAAAAAAATTAGTTTGATGTAGGTCATGTCAAATTGTTTAAACTTAGTCTCTCGGCAAGAGATGAATTTTCTAGTTTTGCACTATTCAAAAAGAAAAAATTATGGTAGATCAAATTCAAGGCTATTCATCTCTATCTTTGTATGTAGGTTCTGTACATGCAGGCAATGTGAATATTCAAGACCCATTGTATCTTAATTGGATTTATTATTATTATTATTATTATTATTATTATTATTATTTTGACATTAGTGTCTTGATTGGATTGATATATATATATATATATATATCAGCGTCATTGTATGAATTAATAATTCGTGTCATGAATTAATTTGAGACATAATTGATTGCTTTTATCAGAATTTGCATTGCATAAAATGAAAAAGAAAACTAACTATTAGAATGTGTATCACAAAATAAATAAATATGATAGACAATGTTCAAATCGGTTGAGTATGAATGATACACATAGTAAACCAATTCAAAACTTATAAAACAATAGAAATATCTTATTCACAAGGGGTATATGGAAGTGCAATATTGTACATATATATTTGTAGTTACCAGAATAGTTTTGAGACAAAAATAAAAAAAGAAACTTTGACATTACAAAATTAGGAAAATAATTGCAGTTTATACAAAATTGTTAGTTCTCAAAAAGTTGGGAAGGCCTAATATTTTTGCAGCAAAAAAAAATGAGAATAATTAGTAAATAGCATTTTAAAGAATATATAAAGAACAGTGATTACTAAGCGGGAATGTAAATATGTGGATAGCTGAACATTTTGAAGGAAATAAAAAAAGGAAATTGTTGTAGAAAAGAAAATTTTTGTGCAAGGAAAAAAATAGATAGTGGATAGTTAATATAAATAGAAAGTGGGGAGTTACTTAAAAAAGAACTATAAAAATAAAAAGTTGAGAGCTGGAGGGGGAAAAAAGAAAATCCGTGCAAGAAGACAAAACAGATAGTAGGTAGTTAATATAGATAGGATGTGAGGAGTTGCTTGAAAAAAGAAAGAAAGAAATTATGGCAATTTTGACCTATTAACAGTGAGGAATTTGACCTATTTCTGATACTATTGTGGAAATTTTGGAAAGAAAGAAATTATGGCTGTTTGAGAAAAAGAAGTATCATCCCCATCAACTCGTTAGTGTAGTAGGTTACCTCACGGAATTTAAGTTAGCAAATGATCCTCTTCTAGCCACATCTTCTCACGATAAGCGCATATCTCAAAGCAATCATAAATGGGAGAAGCTAGCCTCTGGTTCGTTAAAAATGAATGTTGATGTCTCTATTAAAGAATACGCCTTTTATTTTGGTATTGGAGTAGCGGTTTGTAATGATAAAGGTGAGTTTGTTATAGGCCTTATAAAGGTGAGTTTGTTATAGGCCTTACTCGAGCAATTTTGATCAAACGTCACCCGCTATAGTCCTATGTGGCGCGTTGTGATTAGGTAACCCAACCTATGTGGCGCGTTGTGATTAGGTAACCTACATGGATTACCTAATCACAACACGCCACATAGGAGGTCTGGCCGGCGTTGTGTGAATGGAAACACTTACTGGGGTTTTCTATGGAAATTTGGGACCTTTCGTTGGCGAATGTATGGCGATTCTTGTCGATCTACAAGCTACTATTGAGGAAGGCCTCTCCACTCTACTATTGAGACAGACTCCTCATTGGTGGCTGATGCACTCTGCAATCCTAGTGCCAGAGGAGATAAGAAAGTTGTCATACAAAAAATTCTCAGCTTAATGTCTATGTACTATGTTCCCCTCTGCAGGTGGATTCGCCGGAAGGCTAATCGTGTAGCTCATGTTTTTGCTAGGATCGGTTTTGAAAGATGCTTCTCTTATGTGGGGAGAGAGAGCATCCACCTGACTTTGTTCTACAATGTTTGTTTGATGACATGCAATGAAATGGTCATTTCGTTAAAAAAAAAA
>CAVNYN010208572.1:0-26418 GCA_963692815.1 Nyctanthes arbor-tristis
GAGTTTTGTTATTTTTTTAGGCACGTTTCCATGTGATTCAAGTTTAATAAAACTAAACAAAGAACTTCAGTTGAGACTTGAGAGAGAATTTTTGAGTGTTTTGAGTGAAATTGTAAAAGGAAAAACAAACTAATAATAAAGAATGAAAATGTTGTGATCTTAAAACGAAAAAAAAAAAAACCGGGTTGACCGAGTCGGGTTAAGCGGGTTGACCCGGGTTGGACCGAGTCGACCGAAACCCGACCCGACCCGGTCGGGTCCTCTATACCCCCAACCCGTGCCGACCCGATTGCTACAGTAACCCGACCCGATTTGACCCGTTTTGGGCCGGTAGAGTCGGGTTCGTCGGATTACCGGATCGGATGCCCAGCCCTACCTCCACCTACCCCTGACCACCGACGGGGGATTGGATGCCCCTGCCTTTTTATTGAAAACATAAAGAAAAAACGCTGTGTAAGTTCAGTGTGGTTTTTAGAGAATTTCCTGGTTGCTTCTTAAGAGGATTTGAGAAAGTGGCAATGATAAAAGCTTCAAATGTTAAATGGTACATTTGCAAAATGTTTCAGAAAATTTAGCGGCAAATAACCATTTTCGTGAGATGAGAATTTTAACTTGTCCCTGGAGGCCAAAATTTCGAGATCATTTTTTTTTTGAAGGGAGAATTTCGAGATCTTGATCGTTAATCTTCAACATTTTCCGTATAACTACCTGACTACCTCTACTGTGCAAGTCTGTTCTTTTACTTGTTGCTGTGGGAAAAGGAAACAAAGGACATGAACCTAGCTAATACCAAATTAAAAAGATGGAACTAATGCCTGCACAACTTGGAAATAATATCTGGTATCTAATGCCGTTCAAGTCCACTAAAATCTATCAAGATGGTTCCCATTAATAAAGGTGCACTGACACCAAATTTTTCCTTTCATCTTTCTTCTCTTTCCGGCTACATAGTAATAAGGCACCACATTAAATCTATGAGAAACAATTTTATAAGTAAAGAGATTCTCAGCACTCTTTTTCAAAACCAAACTGTTTGTAGCAAGAAAATTATAGACTCCTCGTAGCCCACCACTGATCTAGTTAATTATGCTAATACTCAAAAGGGCAAAAGTTTGAAAGGTTATAAAGAATATTAGCATTTTTTTCAATTGCACTCAAAGCACAGAAATATTCCGGACATTATATACAAGAAGACATGGTAAAATCCCACACGGAAAGAAAGGAATAGTTGGAATTAATTAGAATAACAAAACACACTAATCTCATTTACTCCGACTTCAGGGTTAATATATATATATATATATTTTTATTTTTTTTTTCAGATTCTCATTGAACTTTAAGATAAAATATTAGCATTTATAAGCAAAAGGATATTCCAAACATTAATATAAAGAATGGAACAAGCTGCCATAAAAAATTCTTACTTACAAGAAAAGAAAGGAACATTGTCAATTAGAAAGGAACGAAACATGTTAATCTCATTCAATTTTTTATCCAAATTTTGGGCTGAAATATATATATATATATAATCCCAAATTTCCTCAAGTTTCTAAGCTATATTTTTCAACTATCAGGACGGGGCGATCGTGTACAAACAGTTACTTTTTTGTACACAACGAATTATTTTTTACATAATTGTTAGTATATGTCTGTGTAAAAAGCTAGATTGTTGCAATAATTAATGAAATTTGCATTGAATCTTGTGATTCGAAAAGCAGCCGCATGAGTAGCCCATACATTAGTTATAAATTTGGTTACTAATAAAATAGCCTACATTTGTGGTTTTTAGAAAAAAAAAAACACTGGTTACTAATAAGCTAATTGATTGAGATTCTTCAGCTAATTAATTGAGATTTTCCTCATCACTATTGCATAAATACTATTCAGATTAAGGCGTAATATTTGAAGTTTCAGTATTTTCTATAATTGTTTTGTTATTTTAATCTTTTCCTTTTATAGGGTCAACTAGGTTATGATGTGAACCCGCGATATAACAAACCAAATGAACCCGCACCAGATTGGAAATCAACCGAGAGAAGTTAAATAATCATTTTGTGATTAAGAATCACTATTGACCCACGAATTTACTACTTCAAAATGCTTGGTAAAAACCAATAACCCAGAAGACGCTGTACCCTCCTCAACTAATATCCAAATGCTATAAAGAGTTAATCACGCTCTTTGATAAGTTTGGATTTTTTCAAAATCGAACAAGACAACTAGAAAAAAAATTCTCACAATTATATTAACCTCACAAAATTCTTTAATGTTAGTCTCATTAAATGAGTTACGGTGAAACCCTTTATATATATATGGTAAAAATAAAATCTAATTCTTGAAATAAAAGAAAATTATTCAATAAAAGTAGCAATAAAATAAAAATAAACAAATTAGAACATTCACCAAAAAATATTAGGGTATGTTTGTTTGAGTTTATTTTTTTCATTTATAAACTCATATACCATTGATTTGACAACTACTTAATAATCACCACACATTTTAAATTTTAATTAAATATCTACCACTCTTTATAAATTCTCTTTATAAATTCACTTTATAAACTTAACCAAACGGGCTCTTAATTTCTGTCACATTAAACGTGTCACAATGAATCCTTTATATATTATATGGTAAAAATAAAATCTAATTCTTGAAAGAAAAGAAAACTATTTATTAAAAGTAGCAATAAAAATAAATAAATTAGAACATTCACAAAAAAATATTAATTTCCGCCAGAATAATAAAGGTGTTGATTTGATCCCGAAACAAGCTAGGAAATTAGTAGGCTCATGGGCTTTAGCCATGAGTTTTGCTCAATGGCTTGTTTCTGCGTTAAAAATATTATTTATCAAAATTTGACATTAAAGGCTCTGAACTGACGTATTTTCTTTCTCTACCGTCTTCGAGTTCACGTCCTAATTCAATCCTCCAAAATTGACGTTTCTAGCAAACATTCAATTGGGCCCAGACAAATCCATGAGGTCCAAGTCCTTGAGTCCCCAAAAGTCAAAGTCCATTTATTTCTTTTCTTTTCCTTCACTTCACGTGCGGCCCACATTCAACTCCCAAGTCTCTTCCTTTTTCTTTTTATCTTTTGGGCCTCCAAATATTTTAATGGGTCGAGTCCAATCCTGAAATCTATCTCTTGTTGATATGAAACAAGTATGGCCAAGCATTAAAATAAATTCATTTCGGATCAGTGAATTTCTTGAATCCTAATTTATCTTCCAAAATTCATTGAATTGTGTTCATTTTGATTCAACTCTTTCACCTATTTCACAAAACACAAATTTCAATTAATATGCAATTATTAGACATTGGAAATAATCAAAGAGATCGGAAGATAACATAATTTATACAGCATTTATACACGTTATTAAATTCCCCCACACTTAGACAATGTTGTCCTCAAGCATTCAAAGTTCAAGTTCATCACTTTAATTCTCTTCATTCTTCTTTCCTCTACCATTACACATCCTTCTATAACCTAAACTATTATGCTTCATCGATTTGAATTTTAACACAACAAGCAACCAGCAACAAATAGAATAAATTCTCATCAACCAGCCAAATGACCAATATCGCAATTTCTTGAAGCCCAAATGTTATGAGATTTAACACACTCACAAATAGGATTCACTCATTTCACTTAAAGTGTTTAAAGTGTTGAAATTTACTCTCAAGTCAATACGCAGAAGATCCTTACCATAGGCCTGCTAATATATCACATTTGCTCCACTAATTGACTGAATGCAAGTAAGGGTCTTTAACTGGCTGTAATGTGGCTTGGATAAGGTGGGATATGAAGGATTTTTTAGGCTAAATAATTGAAAGGAATATATAACCTCTATGAAAACTCAATCAATATTAATCTCAGATAATACATCATTCCCTTCCATCCATCCATTGTAACAATGCATTCTATGTGCTTCAAATAATAATAAACTGAAAATAATAAATTAAAAACAAGGATACTCAAAGGATTTTTTTTCTTTTTGTTTTTTCACCTCTTCTTTCTGTTTTTTTTTCCGATTTTTTTTCATCTCTTTTTTTTCTTTTCTCTTCTAAATCAGGATACATGCTAGACTGCACTTGAATAATTAATGCCCAATCACATGTTTCATGCTTTGTCTTTGAAAGAATAATGAGACTCAAGATATGAACTCTACAACTCCAACATCTCCAATCTTTTCAAGAATAAATCAAAACTCATGAAACCAAGCATATACATTCCTTCAATTTAAAGGTTCAAACGAAGTGGAGATTAACAAGGAAAACGATTTTTCATGACTTGTAATGTGGTTAATTTTCAATAAAAAGGCTAAAATCTCAAGGTTGGCTCTCTAAGGGTATATGTATCAGGGTAGGCTCTTTTCATAAGGCAAAATTTAGTTTTACCTAATGCCCTTACTAATATAGTGTATTAAAGTCCAGAGAGACATCACAACATGCATAACAAAGCAAATTCTAGAAGAAATCCACAATCCATGACAATCACATAATCAATGGAATAGAGCATGATATAATGTAAATACTCATAGGCTCAAAAGCTCACAAATTAAGGTTCATATATGTATTAAATCCCACATATTTTTCATCCATTCAATCACCAAGAGCAGTCAGACACTATACAGCAAACAAAAATCCAACTATCCATGCTAATCCCCCATCATGTCTCAATTCATCTCAACAATACATAATAGTCCAGATCACATAGGAACAAGCAATAGTAGAATCTAGAATTCAGAAGAGAATTTAATTTTTTTTCCAGAAATTTTTCAATTCAGGGCAAAAATTAACAAAAATGAAACTAAAATAACAAAAATGAATAAAAGATCAACTACTCAATTAAAAGAATTAAAGGAACCAAAACTAATCAAATTTAAAACAAAAACAAAACTATCTTAAGAGCCCTCCCCCACACTTAAAACCAAACATTGTCCTCAATGTTTCAAAAACAGAAATTTCAAAGGACAAAATAAAATAGCAAAAAAGAGGAGTCCCCTGAATTTTTGAAGCATTGCGGTGAGGAGGGTGTAAGACATTTGAAAATTTTTCTTTGAAGAATCATATCTCACAACCGGAAGCTCTTCTTGAATAAGGCATGGGCATAACTTATATCCATATTTTTCTTCTACTTGCCCTTCCACGAGGCGTGACCACGCCTTATTACCAATTATCTTCTGTACAAAAACGAAAAACAAGACAAAAATTTAGTAAAGAAAATTATAGAAACTATAAAAACAATAACAATAATGACATAAAACTAAAAATAAAAATAAATGCTAAAAAGAAATTTGGGCTGCCTCCCAGTAAAGCCTTTCTTTAACGTCTTTGGCTAGACGTCAACAGTTCTCCATCTGTATAACTCAGGCAACTCACGCAAATTTGATCAACTTGAAAACCTTCATAAAAAGATTTTAAGTGATAACTATTAACCTTAAAAGTTTGTCTGGTATCCAAACTTGGTATTTCAACCGTATCATCAAAAAATGTGTTAGTGACGATTAAAGGATCCTACTCCTCTAAAACGCTATTTATGAAGAATCAATTTTAATTTAGAATGATAGAGTAGAACTTTCTGACTAATAGAATAAATTTTCCTAGAAATTCTTTGAGCATAAAATACTTGTACCATTTCATTGTAGATTCTGGAACTCACATGTGTATCATAAATATTAATTTTGACAATGTCACCATAAACTCCATTGTGAGAGTACCATTATGCACATTACCTTTCAACTTTTTCTTGTTGGTACAATATTTCTCGAGAAAAATAGCATATAGAGGTACTAGTTCAATTGCATCAAGTGATAAAGTGTTTACCTAAATTTTGTGAAAGATTTCAAGAATTTCCTTCTTTGTCTCCCATTTCTTGGATCTAGTGAATATAGTAGGAAAATAAGGATTTGCCACCAAAGTCTTTTGTTGTTCATTCTTAAGTACTTTAGGCTCGTCAATTTGAGGTTGAGGAACAACTACTACTTTTTCAACATCTTCCCTAGAATGCCTTGCTGAATCTCACTAGATTTTTCCAACTTCTCACCACTTTTCAAGGTAATTGTAATAACATTTTGTTCAAAAGTTTGTAAAGGCAACTTACCTTGAGATTCCAACTTACTTACAGAAGATATCAGCTGACTTAGTTGATTCTCCAAATTTTGTAAGCTTGTTCTTGTCTCCTGTTGAAATTGTTGAGATCGGAAGAGCGTTGCAAGTGATTTAACAATTTCTTCTAGAGACGTACCTGAATTTGAAGAATACTGTTGTGATGAAGGAATTGACTGGAGATTTTGGAATTGTGGTCCTTCTTCATGACAAAAGGTAGGATGATCCATCCATTCTAAGTTGTAGGTATATGAATAAGGATCACATTCCACTTGTGATGAATGTGAAAATTCTCCAACTACATTGGTGTGCCCATAAGAATCAGATTGCAGTGTAGGGCACATGTTTGTTGGATGACTCGTAGTAGCACATATCCCACAGGCTTCCACTTGCTCCATATTTCCTACATACATTTGTTAAACAAGAGAAGTCAGGCTGGATATTTGATTCTCTAAAGAAGATGTACTTACCTCATTCACCATTCTGAAAGGTGTGTCTTGTTTGAATCCATAGTGTGGTGAATAGGCAGCCATGATAGATCTTAAAAAAATAACAAATAAAAGAAATAAATTTATTTAGTACAAAAAAAAAGGAACACAATAATATAAATAAAAAGAAAAATAAATAAAAATGAAAAATTAAATCTACTTGACACCAGTCCCCGGTAACGGCGCTAAAAATTTGGTGGGTTTCGAATCCAACAAATAATAATAAACTTGCTCTAAAAATATAAAAACTATAATAGTAGCTAGCAAGGTCGTATCCACAGCGGCTGGTGAGATTTAATTTTTCAAGAATAAAATAATGAAAATAAAAGGGGGGTTTGATTTTGATGAATAAGATAAACTAAAATAAAATAAAATGTAAATTTAAGGAAGCGATTTAAAACGTGAAAATTTCTAAAAAATGTAAGTTGACAAGGAAATAATATATGTGATAAATATCGAGCTCAAGGTATAATTTCAGAATTAATTTCAATAATTGATCATTAATACAAATATTAAACCCCTTATTCTTTCCCTAAATTGATTATGGCTATTGATACGATCGAACAACCTATCATTCCTTTACTTTTTCGATAACCAAGAGACGTTCGTTGATGACTTCTTTTGCTAACAAACAACACTAGAAACGTTCTTATAATTTAATTTATCAACAACATTAAGCACTAAAAAGACCACCAATTCTAACCAATGAAAAGATACGATCAATCCATTTAAATTAGGTTATATATATTTCTATAACAGGGATAAAACACCTTAATTATATTCAATTTGTTATTTTACCACTTAAGTCTTAACTTCTAAACAATTACGGATCTAGAATTCTAACTGACAATGTATCATTCCAACGATTATACAACGTGCACATCAAATAATCAATTAGAACAATAATAGTAATAAACATGAGAAATATATAAATAAGTCAAGAACAAAGAATATAATAAAATCAATTTGATCTCACAACTGTCATAGAATCAAAATTGCAATAAAACCTTGTGTTGGAAAATATAAATTTAACTATCCATAAATTAAAATAAAAGTTACCATAAATTGTTCAATTTCTGACGTCGGAGGAGTAGATGAAGAATCCTGCCCAATTTTTTTTTTTCTCTGCCGTCTTCGAGTTCACGTCCTAATTCAATCCTCCAAAATTGACGTCTTGCAAACATTCAATTGGGCCAAGACAAATCCGTGAGGTCCAAGTCCTTGAGCCCCCAAAAGTCAAAGTCCATTTATTTCTTTTTCTTTTCCGTCAGTTCACGTGCCGCCTGCATTCAACTCCGAAGTCTCTTTCCTTTTTCTTTTTTTCTTTTGGACCTCCAAATATTTTAGTGGGTGGAGTCCAATCCCTGAATCTATCTCTTGTTGATCTGAAATAAGTGTGGCCACGCATTAAAATAAATTTATTTCCGATCAGTGAATTTCTTGAGCCCTAATTTCTCTTCCAAAATTCATTGAATTGTGTTCATTTTGATTCAACTCTTTCACCTATTCCACGGAACACAAATTTCAATTAATATGCAATTATTAGACATTGGAAATAATCAA
This sequence comes from Nyctanthes arbor-tristis, assembly GCA_963692815.1. Classification (NCBI taxonomy): domain Eukaryota; kingdom Viridiplantae; phylum Streptophyta; class Magnoliopsida; order Lamiales; family Oleaceae; genus Nyctanthes; species Nyctanthes arbor-tristis. Next base: position 8,160 of record CAVNYN010208572.1, read on the forward strand.
ACTAGAAGGAAAATAACATAAATTACCAAACATTTATGCACGTTATCATCTATGGTTAGAGTTGATTGAATAAAACTAATAGAATTGGATTGTGTTCTAATTGCTATTCCAAATTCTCGGTATTTGATATTTCAAATCAATGAGCGTTTGATGCTGCATTCATGAGTGAATCAACGATAAAATTGTACAAAAGAAAGAGCCGAGACCTTGAATAAGTTGTTGAGTCCATTTTGATGACATTAAAATTGTCCATTAATGAAGATTTAACATAGTGAATCAAACAGGTTATCCGTTTATGAAAGTTCATCAAGCTATTAATTTATTTTGGCTTTTCTATTTCGTCTATTTATCTAAGTTCATCGAGAATATATATTTGAGAAAAATAAAAAAGGATCACAAGACCATACATTTGGACGGAGGCCGGGAGTATAAAACATGCTTATTACTTCTGATCTTTAGAACTAATGCTGTTATATAAAACAGGCCTATATTCAAACGAGCTGGGCTTTAGTCTTAGAAGTCTTGAAAACAAATTAAGGATCCAATACAACGTTCTCCGCCTTTAAAGTCTTTTGAAGCCAATGTTCATGAACTGACTTCAAAACCATAAGAGATTTTTTTTTTTTAATAAATTTATTATTATTTAGTTTACCGCTATAATAACTTTTGTTCCAGCATCAACTGGATTTATCTTTGTAGGAATCTTCACTAGTTTAACAACTTCATCCTCAATCGTTCCTCTAATGAAATGAAAAATTGACATCAGTGTTTAGATCAATTGTGAAAAACTAGATTTCTGCTAAGATACAGTGCACATTGACAATCAATTTAATTTCAACACTTTCATTCAAATAGCCAAGTTAATTCACTAAATAAATCTTTTTAACCAGATCCCCTCTTCCCCAACATCTAATTAAAGGTGCAACGATCTACCCAACGTAAGTTCATTGATCTTTAAAGTGCTTTAAAAATGAAATAAATAGATGCTACACGTCAACATCTCAACAAACGATTGCAACACTTTACAAACTTGAAAATTTTCCATGTTATGTAGCTTAATACAATGTTTTAGCTTTAATATACATACTAGTACTTGCCTTTGGTAGTTAAGGTGTTGGGAATTTAATCAATTTCCCTAAACCCGTGTGATTAAAATAGACAATCAATATATCAAACAATTATATACGTGCGGAAACTTAAATAACACTAAGAATTATTTAACGTCGTAAAACCCTCCAATGAGAAGGGCAAACCGACGGGGCAAACCGACAACTCCACTATCACCAAATAATAATGGGAATACAATGTTTATCATCTCAAGATTCTTGCCCTAAATCAAAAGGTAATCTCACACTACCACAATCAGACGTGTGCTCTTCCGATCTAAGAACAATATTCTTGGCACCACAAATAACTCATCTAACAATAGATGGAATCCAATAATCAATAAGAAGAGATGAAAAAAAAATATCATCTAACTCGTTCCAAGAATTAACTTGGAGAAACTACCACTTGAAGAAGACAATCACCCGATTCAACGCGGGAAGAACCCGTTCCAAGTAGCAAGAAAACAAGGCTGACTTTTCTTCCTAATTCTCTCGTAATTACCGATGCGCGAATGTGTATTTTTCCTATGCTTTTTGCGCATTGTTTTCTCTGTTTTCGTGTATATATGTTGCTGCCAAAAAACCAATTCAAGATGGCCTAGGATTTCGTGCTATCAAGACTTCCAAGCTGCCAAGTTAATTTGCAAGGGAATTAATTAATTCTAATCCAAATTGCAAGACCCATCCTTCAACTTTTATTTTGTGTTTAAGTTAGGTATCATCATGAGCTGAACCCGCCCAACATAAGAAAAATATATGTATACAAATTATCAATCCATAATAATTAATTATGAAGCTCGGCCCATGTTCTCTTAGGACCACAGATTAAACCCAAATAACAGTATAACTCTACGGTACATACAGACGTAACATGTGCCTGTATACAGTTTCATTATTTAAAATAATAATTTCCACTGGCAATTTTATTTCACATATTTTAAATGACTTGTAGAATGGGGATTATAGAGGGACTTCCCGTTAAAGTAAATTCTAATTTTCTATTTCTTCTATTAAAGTTATCATGTGTTTGATTGAGAACATAACCTAAAGAGTTTGTTATTCTCATTTTCAATCTTTAATTACAATTTTACTTATTATAATTATTAATTTGACAATTGTATGTTGCAAATCCAAATTAAATTCTCCATTACTCATTTCACATCATTATATTTTCTTTATTATAATGTAAAACTTGAAAGTAGAATTTAACATTCTTGTATTTTAATATGTTCTTTGTGAATTTGACGTTCTTTTATAGTTCTTTTCAATTCTAAAAGTTCTAGCTCTTATCTTAATTCCAAAAAAAAAAAAAAAAGAAAAGGAAAATCTAACTCTTATCTATCAAGAAAAGACAATATATAATGACTTTTTTCTTTTCTTTTTTTTTTTGAAAACAATATATAATGACTTTGTTATATGAATAATAATTTTATTTGTACACAAAAAGTAGACACAAAGTTCGACACGTATATGTGGCCAATGCAATCACTATCAATTTAAAAGTGAGGCAATGCATGCATGTATAGTAAGATTTGATCTTGCTAAGTTTGTTATGTGTAAAATTTTGTGTCAATTTTGTTATATCGATATCATGTATTGCCGATGTAACATTATTGTATAATTTAATCTTTTTGTGTTTAACATTTAAGCCTCATATGGTCAAGAAAAGCCAAAAAGAAAATATTGTAGAATGAATTTGTTATGTATTACCATAAATAAATAAATAACTTTGTTACTCCATTAATTGTGTTAGTACAAAATCTTTTGTAAATTGGCATTCCTAATTTTTAAGATCGTGTCAAAATATTTGTGACATAATTTGTATAACATTTTTACGTGTAATATTTTAAGCATGCAAATTTTATTTGGTGTCTTGGCCGAAAAGATGATGTTGGAGCGTGTGTACATTGTCTTGAGGCACAAGAATTTCGATCTCATACATATTCTTAAGTTTCCTAGTTTATGTTATATTCTCCATACCTTATTTAATTAGGTTAAATTACATGCATGCTAAGTTCTACTAGAATTATAAAAGTTTTGTGTTTATGGTATTATTGAATTCTAACTTTCCTTATTCTTGTTTCCTATATGTATATGGTGACTTTGGAGTCTTGACTTGTGCAAGGATTCAAAGACTATCCTATATATATGTATTCTCTTGTAGGTCGAGCGGCACAACACTCCGTTGAGCGGCACAACACTCCATCGAGCAAAAGCATTCTTTGCAATATTCTTCAAAGCTCGGACCGAAAAGAGAGAAAACAAACACACTGCCATAAAGCCGCGAGATTCATTCTTGCATTCAGACTTCAATTTCATAAACGTGTTTGTTTGGCAAACCCTGCATAGTGCATTGATTAGAGATCATATATGTGCGAGGAACGATCCACACAAGGTTGAAGAGGTTTAGGAGATCTTGTTTCCCACGATGAGTTCAGGTGTTCTCTAGGAAGCTTAATGTAAGTTCCTGTATGAGCGCAATAGTGAGAGAAAAAGAGCAACGCATGTTGTCACATGTCAAAAGGCGTAGAGAATGGAGTTTTTTTTTATAAGTTTTCCTTTTGAATGTTTAGTGTATATTACGATATCACTAAGTATCTCGAGCTGTACAAAACTCTTATCTGTGTTAGTGGATTGTTTGTCCCGTGGCAAGGGTACCCTCAGTTTTCCCAGTTGGGACAATTCTGGTGTTATTTATATTCAGCATACATACCCAAACTAGACACATCTAGGTTGCGTTACACTTTATACTAGATTAACTGTTAAGTAGTTAAGCATGATATATCTTGATTAAAGTCTAGATAACCACATGTATTCACAGTTGGTATCAGAGAAGGTTTACTTAAGTTATTAGTGAGATCAGGTTCACCTAGACGTGGATACATCTTCTGTTAAACTACCTATCCTAGACGGGTCTAGCTATGCATATTGTAAAGTTCGCATGCAAATTTTTATTCAGTCTACTGATAATAGGGCTTGGACTTCTATTCATATTGGTTACACAGTACCCACTGTCACTGCTGCAGATAGTACTGTTTCTGTTAAGCCCGATGCTCAATTTACTGTTGAAGAAAATACTACATGCGGATCGAATTCTAAAGCTTTAAATGCTATTTTCTCTTTGATAGATCAAAATCAGTTTAAACTTGTCACTAACTACAGGACTGCTAAAGAGGCTTGAGATACTCTACAAGTTATTAATGAAGGGACAATAGCAGTCAAGTCCTCAAGGCTCCAGATGCTCACTCTTGAGTTTGAGCAAATCACAATTAAGGACAATGAATAGCTCAAGGATTACTATGCTCTGTTGTGTGAAATCACCAATCAAGCACAGGCTCTAGGCAAGATATATTCTGAACGAAAGATAGTCAAGAAAATTCTCAGATCATTGCCAAATAGATTCCAAATGAAGGTCACTGCTATTAAAGAAAGCAAGAATCTGAAAGAGATGAGAGTTGAAGAGCTTGTGGGATCCTTGTTAACATTCGAGCTGAACATATCCAAAAGGAAAAAGGAGAAGAAACCCAGAATTTCTTTCAAAAGTAAGGTGGAAGATTCTGAGTTAGAGAAAGATACTGATAATAAGGATAACATGACATTCCTCCCCAAGTAATTCAAAAGGTTCTTGAAGAACAAATAGCAAATATGTGGGAAATTCAAAAATTAGTACATACCTCAGACACCATATCAGAAGCAAAATTAGTATCAAGATGGTGAGCAACAACCATATCAACAGAAGAAGACTAGCTACAAGAGATCCAAAGGTAATACCTTTTCTAAACCACAATCTGCTAGCAGAATTAGATGCAGTGAATGTGAAGGTTAAGGCCATATAGTAGCAGAATGTACAAACACTCAGAGAAGGAAGAAAGACAAAAAAACCATGAAAGTTTTCTGGAGTGTAGATAAGGAGGACATGTCTGGCTCAGGATCAGAAACATCATCAGTAGAACATATTACTATCTAGTCAGCACATATCTAGCCCCAGTCCAGTTATATGAAATGCCTCATTGCTAACACTGTAAAACTATCTTCTAGTGAAGATAAATCCTGTCGAAACTGTGTAGTACTACATAGTCAACTTGTTGCAGAACAAGATAAATCTGACATACTTCAAGTCATGATGGAATCTTTTGATGATGAAAAAAGAGATCTGCACAAATCCATTGATCAAAAAGATGAGTAGATCAATCAACTTAAAACTGATCTGGAGCATGCCAATGAAAGAATCAAAAGATCGGACAATTGGAGCTGCAAGGTTGAATGAAGTCTTGAAGTATGGAAGACTTTCAGGGGATATATTTGGACTAGGATATGATCAAAAAGACAAAGCTGTCCAACGGACAATTTTTGTGAAATCTCAGGGGAAAACTTTCAAAAAGAACCTACAGGACAAAAGCAGCATTCTGGACCTCAGCAGGATACGTCTGGATCCTCTTCGAGCAAAATTGTCCAGAAGAACAATCCACCAAAGTAGCAACAACAGAATACCAGAAACTAACATGCTATTGTCAGACCAGTTCAAAACTCCAATATGTATGGTAAGGTCAGACAGGTAAATTGAGATCGGAAGAGGTGAATTTGGTCATGATATTTTTAGCTGTAAGAAATACATAAATTTGATCAACACACACAAAGTTAAAATATCTAAAGCAAAAGGTAAAGTGAAACATGTTTGGGTGAAAAAATGTGAGTATAAGAGTTATGCTGTTAAACTTTCTTTAAGTGCTTTAATACATAACACTTGGTATTTTAATAGTGGATGTTCTAGACATATGACAAGTGATTTGGAATTGTTGTCCAATTTCCACAAAGGTAAAACATGTTTAGTTACATAATGATACGGATTTTCAAAATTAGTCTGCTCCAACGAGACACCATCTTTTAGGGAGGGGGAGAGGAGGGCATGTTAAGGGATAAATCTCATATTGACTAAATATAAAAATATAAACCAATATATAAGTGTTTGGGCTGCCCCTCTTAACATGTTGACCTTTTAAGATGGAATCTCAAGTCTTAATAGTATGGACCTTTACGGCGTCTAAACTCATCGTTGTATTAGTTTGCTCTTATATCGCTTTAACATAGGTTATCGATAATATAGCCTAACAGCTCTTATCGCGATTAATCTTACATGATAACATTAATAAATTACTCCTGTATATAAATACTTCTACTGCCATTACAAGGACATAACTTTTCTCATTACTCATTTCATCTAATATCCGAGAGTGGTCTAGTTCTCTCAACTGGATCAACAAACTTGTGCGATTCAAAATCTATTCGAATCATCCATGATTATGATAATTGATTGTTTGATCTAGTTTAGGCCTACTATTTTGAGCAATTGATTTTTTATTGAAGAATTAGGGTTTCAATCCGTAATTGTTATTTCTTCAAATCCTTAAGTAGCGACTAACGATTGTTAATCATTAGGGATAACACAACCTAAACTAAATAAATCGAGCTTGTGAATTTATTACTTAGATTAATTTATTTTCCTAATTCTTCATTCGATCGATGTTCTAAATCTAGAGAGTTTGTTCAAGGTTGTCCAAACGATTAGGTCTAATTAAAGAGCTTATTTAAATTAGATATATTTAAGGGAAAATATGGGTAACAGAGCTTGTTTTTATCTAGAGTTAATAGTTGGCAACAAAGTATTAACGATGTTGCAATTGATTACTATCTTTTATGTGAAGGGCACAACTGAACTAAGAAGTGGAATTAATCTTTATATTATTATCTTTTTACTTGTATTTGTAAATATATGTTAATTGCTTTTACCCTTTTATTTTTATTAATTTTACTTTAATCTTTCAAAACCCCACTTTTTTCTAATTGACACGAAACACTTAGATATATCTAGCGTTCTCTCTGAGTTGACTCTTACTCTCCGCTTTCAATTTTTTTTTAAAATTAGTGGAGTAAGGTGTCTTATTATTTTAGTGCATTCAATATGCCACATCACTGAATTTAAAATCACATAAATAACTGTAGCAAGTGGATTCTAAGGGTGGTTTAAGCCGAAGTGGTGAATTATCAACATTTCAATGCCACAGTGTGTCCATGTCAATTGCCAAGTGTCTTTCTTTCCTTTGCCTTTATTTTCGCATCCCAATGGTTTTGGCTCACCTAAGTGGTGAATTATCTAACGCCCTTATAAGTTATATACCATTTGTTCGTCTAAGACTCACAAGTGTCCCTTGCAATATTATATTAACTAGTTATTTCACTTAAGTGTTGTACGGGATGATAATACCAAATAATATAATTAATTCAAAGAGATTAAATATAATTGTACAAAATATATTTTAAGTTATAATATTTGATCGTTGATGTGTGTGTAAAAACAATATAGGTGCTACAAGTAATACAATATATTTTATTAATGAAGATAAAAAATGGTCTAAAAAAAAACTAAAGAAAATATTGAAGAAAATTTTTAGAGTTTGTATTAAGCTGCACAGGTGAATTTTTGAAGCTTGTATTAGGCTGCCAGTGTATAACGCACGAGAAAATATATTACATCCGATAAACATAGTTTGAATAAATAATAAATGATAATACATGTATTACACCATTTATAGTAGAATTTGTTGTTTGACCATTTTTAACACAAATAATAATTTTCTGATCTTTTCAATTTATAACCCTCGAAATATCTATAAAAAATTGTCTATGAGTTATCACTAACTTTTTCTACAAAATGCACGTGTGATCTATTGCCCCTTTTGTTTTGTTTTTTTTTTAATTTTTCTAATATGTATTAATGATATCTAATTTTTCTTAACATATACACCTTCTATAGACTAAATATTTTAATATGTGAACATAATTTAGTTATTATTTAAAGAATTAAACCGTCATGACCAATTCAATTAGAAAAATCAGGAGTTGGCAAATGTTGGAACCAATCTGGAAAGTAATTTGATATTGCGGGATAAATGCAGATAGGGTTCACGATTCATAATAAAGTTTTTTTTTCAATTATAATCCATTAAAATACTTTTTGAAAGCTCAAGGCCCATAAACTAAGACTCTAATATGCATAATCCTTTTTTAAGTAATTTAATATAGGCATACATTCTCAATTCTTTTTACTAAATAGCTAATGTGGGATTATCTTTCTATACCCAAAGTCACATTATCAACGGCCCCTTAAAAAAGAATAAAATTTCAACATTTTTTAATAAAAATCTATGTGGGAATTCAATTATAACGTCAAAAAGTCACTTAATCAATTGCACTTTTATTATGAAGTTTAGCTAATTATTTAACAATTTTATAAATTTTTGCATTTATTTTTTAAGTTTTCAATTAAAACTAGTTCAATCTTGATTCGACCCGATTCAACTTTTAAACCTTGAACTGTTAGCTTTTCTGGTTCGATGAACGGTCTGATTTTCTAAGTATTGGCAAATACTAGAACTAATCCAGAAAGCAATTTGATGGCATGAGATAAGCACGATGCGGTTTATCGGTTCACAATAAACTTTTTTCAATAATCAATTAAAATTTCAAACTTTTTAGAAGCTCAAGGCCTATAAACTAATGCCCTATTATGAATAACCATTCTCCAAGTAGACTTCATATAGACGTACATCCTCAATTTTTTTACTAAATAATCAATGTGAGATTCTCTTTCTATGCTAAAGTCACATTTTCAATTACTCTTAAAAAAGAAAAAAAATTTCAACCTTTTAAATGACAAATCCATATGAGAATTTAATTATAATTCCTAATAATCACTTATACTTCTATTGAGTTTTGCTAATTATTTGATAATTCTATAAATTTTAGTATTTATTTTTTAAGTTTTTAGTTAAAACTGGTTCGACCTTAGTTCGACCTGATTCGATCTTTTAAACTTTGAACTGTTAACTTTTCTAGTTCGATGACCAGTCTAGTCTTCTGAACATTTGCGAATACTAGAACCAATCTGAAAAGCAATATGGTGGTGTGAGATAAACATGGATACGGCATTATTCCCGCCAAAATTGTGTAAGTGAAGAGATCGGTTTAGACTTTTACTTACATGTTAGGTAAATTCTGCAATAAACTATATGCTAGATGTATATCTTATCTTATACTGTATTTATATCTTATCTTCTTAGGTATTTTGATGAATATATTCAAAGGTTTTTTTTAATTCAAAAATAATATATATACACATCTTATGTATGAAGAATTTCCTAATTTAGATTAGACTATTTTCTTTTTAATTGATTTGTTAATTTTTAATTAATTATTTATATGCGGTTACTTCTTTTATATATAATAAATATAGATAAATATGGTTTATAACTAACGTTTTATAGTTTACTAAATTTCCATTAGGATATAGTCACAGAGAAAAATAAAATATTTGATTTCTCGAAGTCTAGGAATGGTGACGGGTCAAGTCGAGATTGGGTATGCTATATCCATTATTCTACTCATCAAAATTGTTTTTGTCCTATCCCCGTACCTATCTCCACTTAAATCGGACATGGATTGGTATGAGTAATTACCATTTTTTTGACAAGAAATGGGAAAACAGGTCGGGTATGGGTAAAAAGTATGATAACCTTCCCCGTCCTATTTTCAAGCTGAGCCAATTTTCTTTATTCCATCCTTGACCTAATTACCCCTTTTGTAAGATATTCTCCGTCTTAATATGGTCGGGTACCCGTGCGTATCGAGTTTGATGTGTCTTTTTACCATTCCTATTGAGCTCACTTAATATCATTTTTTTAATTAAAGGTAATTTCATAATTTCATTAATAGCATTTCATATCAAATAAATTATAATAACTATTAATTAACAATAAAATAATTGAAATATTGCAGTTCAATGTGGCCAATGTTAAAATATAATTTGATTTAGTATCATCCCGTGTAACGCACGGGTGAGAATCTAGTATACTAGTATTAATCTAACTTATAGGAAGTTGAAACATTGGATGCCAAAAAATTTACATCGAAAGGACATATAAAATCTGGTTATAAGCTTGTCATTATCTATATTATAAGAAGTAAGAAGTCTAAAAAAAATGATACAATATGGTATCATATATATGGTGTTAGAATATCTCTAAAAGACTCTTTATTTGGAAAATACTTTTTATTTTGAAGAGTCATTTCTTAAAAATTTGATATAACAAACTCTTTAATTTAACTTTTAAAATAGATTTTCACCCGTACATTGCACAGGTAGTGCTCTTAAGAAATTTTATACATAAAATTTATCGTAATTTGTGCTTCTCATTCTTGTTGTCATAAAAAACCTAAATGAGTAAATATTAATTATTTTATTTTACTTACATGATGGAATGTTATTATACTTGCATGCATACGTTGGTATAAATGCACGTATGCATGTTATTATGCTTGCGTAGTGACAAAATAAAATTTCTATATATAATAATATTTTTCAGATAGTCATTCTAATTAATTAATACTCCCTCAGTCCCAAATATATGCTCCACTTTACTTGTTCTCAAAGAGTAAAAAGTGTGTTGGAAAGACTTATTTTGTGATCTATGTTCCAAGTTTTTCCCTGTTTAATGAGTAGAATACAAAATTGATAGTTATAATTAAATTATTAAATATTGATAGATTTATAAAGAAATACAAGCTAGACTTTTTAAGATCGGAAGATGACCATATATTTGGGACATCCTAAAAAGGAAATGAGACCAAATAATCTGGACGGAAGGAGGCGAAGTTCTTTTTCTTCGTGTGGATTTCATGTCTCTTTGTTTACAAGTTTCAGCTAAAATTCATTGTTATTCTTCGTCAAATTAAAATATCGATGTATGAATTCAAAACTGATTAAGAATCAATTAGTATTCGACCCATGTATTGCATGAGAAGGAAAGTTCCCAAGGTTTCATATAAAAAAAATCCATTACATAAATTGTAAAAAACAATAAATGTTTACAATAATTAAGTCAAATGAAATAATAATATAAATCCAATCGATATTTTACAGACTTCATATCTATGGTTTGGTATCTCATCCAGTAAACTAATAAAATCATGAGTACTCAAAGGTTACACGGGTAGAACTCTTAAGAAATATTCTACATAAAATGTAGTATAAAATTTCATTTAACATGATACACAAATAATGACTTATCGATGCAGTTTCAATCATAAATGCATAATAACTAAAAAATTATTTGTGGTAAAAAAATTAACCGGACATATTATCAACGACAAATGCTAATTAAATATATAGACATTACTCCCTCCGTCCCACAAAGATATTCTCCTTTGGTTTTTCACACAGATTAAGAAAACTTAGTTAATGTTATTGGAAATGTACAATTTAAAGATATATTTCCTAACATACTCTTTAGTTTACTTAATACTTCACTTTATTTCTTCTTTATTGTTGATTTTCATGCACCATAAATAAGGGTATATTAGAAAACTAAAAATTTAATTAAGAAAAGGAGAATATAATTTGGGACGGATATAAAAAGAAACGGGGAATATCTTTATGGGACGGAGGGAGTATATTATTAACATTATCACTATTGGAAACTACAAACATACCATAAATATTCAATTTTTGTGATAACTTCTATAACCCTATATGTCAATTTTTGCTTTTGCATCCTCTACAAACTCAATTGTTGCAACATAAACGATATAAAAACAAAGACTAAAAAAGGAGTCACAGATTTTCAAGTTAGATCATAGATGTCAAGAAAATAAATTTTAGCCATATTAATTATGACAGTCATTATGTGTCTTTAGCGGTAGGTCTGAAACAAATAAATGGGTTTACAAAAAAAAAAAAGAATAAATTAGCTAATTTGCTCCAAGTTATTATGAAATAGGTTTCCAGTTATATACTATAAGTTATTCTGAAAAAGGTTTTCAAGTTATTCTAAAATAAGTTTTGGTTTCCATATTATCAGGGACTTCGGAAGAAAATTTTGAAAATTAAACAAACATAAATAAATAAATAAATAAATAAATAAGGATAATGCCAAATAATTAGTTAGTTTATGATGTCAGACAAGTGCAAAAGGCGGGAAATATTTTCTAATTGTACTAGACAAAATTGCAATTGTACACAACAATTGTGGTATTATATATGATATGATATGATATGATGATATGATATGATTTAGAGAGAACTCACTCTTTATTTTACTTTGTATTACTGCATTTAATGCATTCACACTTTTTACAATATTCATTTAATGTATTGAGAGCATCTTTAACAGTCTCTTTATTTTTAAAAAGTATACTTCACCGAATAGAGAGCATCTATAAAAATAAAGAGTAAAATATTTTAGACATTCAAACACACTCTTTGCATTTAACTCTTAATTTTATCCTTTTCAAAAAAATTTATTGTTTTCTCTCATTTAAAACTAATAGTAACATTTTTAATTATCAATGACCAATGAAATTATATGTAGTTTGTATTGCCCAAGGGCTAGAACAGGGACAGTTATACTCATTTAATTATATTATTATAGAAAGTGAGTTTAGCTGAACCAAACCTACTCTCTAAAATAACATGTTAATTTAGAGAGACTGTTGGAGAAGAATTTTAACGCTTGCCTCTTTAAATTAAAAAAGTTTGTGAGTTTAAAAATCTCTTGGAGATGCTTTTAGACTTTCAACAACAGCTATTTGCATATCTAAATATAAAGAGTATGTTAGATGAGGTATAATATTTTATTTTTTGAATTTAAAAGTATTCTTTATTTGTAAAAAAATAGTCTTTAAATATAACTCTCTTGGAGATGCTCTTAGATCGAGATTAAACATTATATGATCTTAATTAAAATAAAAAGAAAAAGAAATAAAAAAGAAATTAGACAAAAACTCATGAATTGCGGCAAGCGAGTGACCATGTTTCGATACTATTTGACAAAAATCACTCTAGTAAGTTTAGCAATTCAGTTGTACTATATGTAACATTACTTACATATTCAGTGAAGTACTATGGGCAGCCCAAAAAAAGGAAAAAAAAAAAGAAAAAAGAAAAATGAAAAAAGGAGAGGAGATCCATTTTGATTATTCAACTCAATCACGGTAGCACAAAAGAATCTTCATCTATAGGATAGGAGTACCCAAATGCTTATTCTCCAGAATATAAGAAAAGCTAAGGGCTAAAATCCAAATAGTCACTCGCAATATCTATTGAGCGCAAGTTACCCTGTCTATTCTCATATCTACTGAGCACAAGTTTCATTTTGTCTATTCTCATATGGCCTTTCCTTTCTCTTAATAAATATGGGCATTCGACATGCCACACCACGTGAATTTAAAATCACATAAATAACTGTAGCAAATGGATTCTAAGGGTGGTTTAAGCCAAGTGGTGAATTATCAACATTTCAATGCCACAGAGTGTCCATGTCAATTGCCAAGTGTCTTTCTTTCCTTTGCCTTTATTTTTGCATCCCAATCGTGTTGGCTCATGATTTCTAAGGGTGGTTCAAGCCAAGTAGTGAATTATCTAATGACTTTTAGCGGTACTTCGGGTACCCGCAACAGGTTAATGTCATCAAACCCGTGAGTGGGGTGATCTGGAAGTTTTTGCGATCTTTTAAAAGCAGCCTCCACCAAGACTCATATTATATCTGTTAGAATGTTATCCTCATCCGGCGGAACTTTTTAACGAGATTCACTTTAACAATCAAATTCGCCACCACAACACAAGTTGCCAGAGCAGAAAAAACTGCAGGAATTCCAAAACGTAGTTGTTGATGAGGGAACCGACCTAACAACGGTCAGATGTTTATACCGAACCCATCGGAACTGAGCTGTGTCAGTTAGTGGAGACGAGCGATGCTAATCATACACGTGGGTGGTGACTAGGCATACGTGGACGCCACCTATCATTCGGACCAGACACGTAGAGGACATGCCCCGAAGTGCTCCACTTAGCCGTTCCTCCCTATAAATACCCCCACCATGTTAGTAAAAGGGGGATAGATTTTTTGGAGCTGTTAGATCAATACCCCAAATATCTTAAATAGGTATTCTTGTGAAAGTGAATCATCTAATCAAAGGTTAATAAATTGTTGATGTCAAGTTAATTCCAGCTTAAATTGTTGTCAACAATTGGTGTTAGAGGAAGGGCGGGTTAACGGACACGCCACCATGAGCAACAATCATTCACACAAATAGCTCGGGAAAACATCTTACCCGAACTGAGACCCATCTGGGCTCAACCATCTCAGTTAGACCAGGGCCAATACTGCCGATACCACCGATCTATCGGCCATGAGACTAATGACTGTCGCGATCTCAAGCAAGAGTTGGAGCGACTCATTGAGAAGGGCCATTTGAAAAAGTTTGTGGCACTTGCTTAGGAAACACCACTGGTAATCTCGAAACCGGCCCCAACGCTGAACCAAAGCTGAGGCCTACACGACGCTCTTCCGATCTCCCTGATTAACACCAACTCAAACGCCTTACAATTGCGTAAGCGACGTCGCCAGCTCGTGAGGCAGGCGAGGAATAGTTATCAGGCTTGTGATGTTCCTGAAAGGACCGATTTATCAGAGATATCCGTTTCTTTCTCAGAAGAAGACGCGAGGTGCGTATTACAACCCCACGACGATCCCCTGGTCGTATCGTTGAATATCGAAGGATTTGAAGTCCATCGAGTATTGGTCGATACCGGAAGCTTTGCTAATGTACTATACCTCGACGCATTTGTATTAATGGGAGGTCGGTTGAGCCAGCTATCCCCTGCGACAAGCAACATCCAAAGCTTCACGGGAAACTCAATCCATCCCCTGGGACAGATCCCGCCGATTGTGGATATGGGAATCTTCCCCAGAATAAGGCGCTTTCAAACTGATTTCATGGTGGTGAACATCCCCTCAAATTACAACGCAATATTGGGGAGACCTATCCTCCAAGAAACTAAAGCCGCCGTCTCGATCTACCACATCTGCTTCCCGACGCCGTTTGGACCTGCAACCATCAACGGAGATCAAAGAATCGCCATAGAATGTGACCACGAGATCCGCCCTGCACAAGTCAACACTTTAGCCCCGAGTCCGTTTAACTGTGAATAGCCATTGGACGCCGACCCTCGTGTCGACAGTAAGAGGAAAACCCCTAGTCTCGAGGGAGATCTGGAGACTGTCAGCATAGTAGAGAACCGACCTGAAATGGAGGTCCAGATTGGTCGCGACCTTGGAGAACCATTGAGGGGGGAATTGTTGAACTTTCTGAAAGTTAATCTAGATGTATTCGCCTGGGTCCATTCGGACATGGAAGGCATTGACCCCGCCGTTTCATGCCACCATCTGAACGTTAACCCGTGCGCTAAACCTGTTGTCCAAAAGCGTCGAAGGTTGGGGCCTGAGAGGTCAGAAGCCTTGGCAAGAGAGGTGGCAAAGCTATTGAAAAATGGGTTCATAAGGGAAGTATCGTACCCCCAATGGGTGGCAAACCCGGTATTGGTGCTCAAAGCAAATGGGTCATGGAGACTTTGCATTGACTTCACCAACCTAAACAGGGTATGCCCTAAGGACTGCTTCCCCCTACCCCATATCGCTCAAATGATAGATGCCACAAATGGGCACGAGCTAATGACCTTCATGGATGCATACTCGGGGTACAACCAAATACCCATGGCTCCCGAAGACGAAGAACTGACCTCATTTTTCACAGATAGAGGATTATATTGCTACAGAATGATGCCGTTTGGGTTGAAAAATGCCAGCGCCACATATCAACGCCTGGTTAATAAGATGTTCCATGAATTGATTGGGAAAACCATGGAGGTTTATGTTGATGACATGCTGGTGAAGAGTAGGAGAGCCTCAGACCATCTCGCAAACCTGGAAGAAGCATTTCAAGTGCTCAGGGCGTACAAGATGAAATTGAACCCAAAAAAGTGCTCTTTTGATGTTTCCTCCGGAAAATTTTTGGGATATATGGTGAGCCAACAAGGGATTGAGCCCAACCCCGACAAAATATAAGCTCTCCTATAGATGAAATCCACAACCACTATAAAGGAGGTCCAAAGTTTAACCGGCAGGCTCGCTGCCCTAAACCGATTTGTATCACGAGCCACAGACGAATGCCGAACTTTCTTTGAGGTCATCAAAAAGGTCAACAAGTTTGAATGGACAACCGAGAGCGAGAACATGTTTCAGGAGATAAAGAAACACTTGTCCTCACCACCACTCTTGTCAAAACCCGTATCCGAAGAGACTTTGTACTTGTACCTCGCGGTTTCACCAACAGCAATAAGCGCCATCCTCATAAGGTCGGAATCTAGTATACAACTGCCGGTCTACTATGTGAGTCAAGCTCTCCATAATGCCGAACTCTGATACCCACCCATGGAGAAACTGGCTTTCTCGCTCATCGTGGCCTCTAGAAAACTCAGGCCCTATTTCCTAGAACACCCAGTGAGAGTACTAACTAACTGTCCGTTAAAGCAGGTACTCCATAGGCCGGAACTGTCCGACAGGTTGATGAAATGGGCGGTTGAATCAGGATAGTACGACATACAGTATTATCCCCGCCAAGCCATCAAAGGACAAGCTTTAGCCGACTTTATGGCAGAATTCACACCCCCCATACAAGAAGAAATTACGGACAACCAGCCTTGGAGATTATACGTAGACGGCTCATCAACAGAAAACCGAGCCGGCGCCGGAATAGTCCTCGTCAGCCCCGATCTTAAATATTACTGCCAGGCCTTGCAGTTCGACTTTCATGCCACTAACAATGAGGCCGAGTATGAGGCGTTAATCGCAGGACTAGAAATGGCCTGAGCAATGGGAGTCAGGGTTGTTGAAGCCATGAGTGACTCCCAACTTGTAGTAAATCAAATACTAGGGGTCTTTGAGGTCAAGGAAGATTCACTGGTACCCTATCATAAGGTAGCCATTGACGAACTGGCGAAATTTCACCAGGCCCTGGTGATGCGAATATCGCGTGGCGAAAACTCTCAAACAGACGCCCTAGCTAAACTGTCGACCAGCGAAGGAGCTCACCATCCTCACATAACAAATTGATCAATCCTATAGAACCATCATCGAGAAACTGGATGACCCCTATAATCCAGTACCTCGAAGGGGGCACGCTACTGCCAGATCAAATCGAGGCTCGTGGGACCAAAATAAGGTCGGCTCGGTTCACAATAGTACAAGGACAGTTGTACAAGTGAGTCATTTTGACGCCACTACTGAAGTGCTTGACTTTAGAAGAAGCACAGTATGCGTTGGAAGAAGTGCACCAGGGGGCATGCGGAAACCACACTGGGGGGGCAAGCTCTGCTTTCAAACTGATCAGACAGGGATATTATTGGCCAACTTTGAAAAAGGACGCGGTCAAATTTTCTCAAAATTGTGACAGGTGTCAAAGATGTGCACCGCTCTTGAGAAACCCACCTGCCGACCTGACACTGGTCATGAGCCCGTGGCCTTTCGCCAAATGGGGAATTGATCTGATCGGCCCACTACCGAGGGCGAAGGGTGGAGTTCGTTTTGCCATTGTTGCCGTCGACTATTTTACGAAATGGGCCGAAGCAGAACCCCTGACCAAAGTCACGGAACAAAAGACAATGGATTTCGTGTGAAAGTCCCTCATATGCCGCTTTGGAGTACCACATTCCATCGTCACTGATAATGGGAAGGAGTTCGATAACAACCACTTCCGAAACTTCTGCGACGGGCACAGAATCCGGAAACACTTCTCTACACCTAGCCACCCCCTATCAAACGGACAGGTAGAAGCAGTGAACAAGGTTGTCAAGCACACCCTCAAGACAAGGTTGGAAAGACTAAGAGATCAGTGGGCAGAAGAGTTACCTGCCGTACTGTGGTCTTACCGTACCACAGCCAGGTCCTCTACAGGGGAAACCCCATTTAGCCTCACCTATGGAACGGAAGCTGTGATCCCGGTTGAGATGGAACTCCCCACCTATAGAGTCAATCACTTTGACGAAGGGATCAATCCCACACTTATTCAAACCGACCTCGATCTTTTGGAGGAAAAAAGGGAGCTGGCTGCTATGAGAAACGCCGCCTATAAGCAGAGAAGTGCCCGATATTACAATCGCAAGGTGAAAATTCGAGCGTTTGATATCGGGGACTTAGTCCTTAGGAGGGTATTCCAAAACACCAAGGACACGGCTGCAGGAACATTAGCCCCGACCTGGGAAG
>CAVNYN010208577.1:0-15345 GCA_963692815.1 Nyctanthes arbor-tristis
TTCCGATCTCACCGTATGGTGTTATTCGTCTATGTGGCGTGCTACATAGTTGTGATTTCTTATGTGGTGTACCATAATACACATCACATGGATGTATGATACCATATGTTGCTATATATCTTATGCTGTACAGGAATATATATATATTTTTTTTATTTGAGAAAAAAATCTCTTCCAAACAAAGTCTAAATTGTCTATTTCCTTTGACCCGACGTATCAAGTCGCAAGCCCACCTATACCACCTTTAGTTAAAGAGGTTAGGGTGGACCAAAAAAAAAAAAACCAGAATCGAGATGGATCTAAAAAAAATTAAAATTGAAATCGAAACCGAAAACCATTGACCTATAGCAAAAGTTAGTTATGAGCCTACTTTTTCAAAATAGAAAAAAAAAATGAACAAAGAAAACTGACAAAAATACCGATCTGGACTTTTGTACATATTTTTGAAAAGTTGAATACCTACATGCTTGAAAAAAGGGTTAGGGATGAATTTTTTACTTTTTGTAAAGGTTAGTGACCTTTTCTGAAATTTACCCGTCTCTTTTTTCCCCCCTTAAGCTTGAACGATTTTAACTTTTTGGTTCAATTTCATATCATACTTCGTTTTCCATAATTTTTGTTATCTCGATCCAATGCGGATCCTGTTGTCACTAGAGCCCTAGACAGGCAATACGAGCGCACTGCTTGACCTGTGCGCCCACACTGCATCCCAGAAAAAGGGGTAGATTGGCCCATGCGGCCCCATAGATCCTTCCGTGCTGGTGCACGGTTGTCCAGCACGAATTTTCTCGAATTTGTCCTTGTTTCGATAAAACTCTTTTCATGGTAGCTTATTGCACACGATTTTTACTAGTTTTCTTAGGGTCTTTAGACTCTATAAAAGGGTCATATCTGAGACATCTTTAAAACACAAAAAAAAACACAACTTCATACTATTCTTTATTTTTGCATCAAAGATAAGACCGGAGGAAGGCTAATTTCTTCCTTCCTCCAGTTCAAGGGGGATGTTATTGCTACTTCTTGTTCTTAATTCATTGATTTTAGTAATGTTGTTTCTTGCTCTTTTATGAAATTACTTCTGTTGTTCTATTTTTCATGCTTATGAATATTGATTGTTTAATCTAATTTAAGCCTACTACATTGAATGATTAATGTTCTATTGCTAGATTTGGGAATTCAATCCTTAATTGTTGTTTCTCCTAATTCTCAAGTAGCAACTAAAGATTGTTAATCATTAGGGGTAACACAACCTAAGTTAAATAGATCGATTTTGTGAATTTATTGTTTAGATTAACTTATTTTCCTAATTCTTTAAGTAATCGTTGTTCTAAATCCAGATAGCTTATTCTAGGTTGTCCAAACAATTAGGTCTAATTGAAGAACTTATTTCAATTAGATACACTTAAAGGGAAATCCAGGTAGCAGAACTTATTGTTGCCTAGAGTTGATAATTTTATAATAAAGTAGGAATGATGTTACTATTTATTATTATCTTTTATGTGAAGTGCACAACTGAACCGAGAACCGGAGTGGACATTTATTTCTTACCTGCTTTTGCGAATGTTTATTATTTGTTTTATGCCTTTAGTTTTATTGATTTTAGTTTGATATTCACAAAACCCCCCTTTTACTGATCTGACACAAGACACTTTAATTTATCTAACGTTCTATGTGGGTTCGACCTTTACTCTCTACTTCTACAAGTTATTTTATATTTAGTAGAGTAAGGTATTTATTATTTTGGCGCATTCGACACACAACCATAAAACATTAAACATCATCCAAAATTCATCAGATCCTAAACTAAACCAGTAAAACATTAAATATCATCCAAAGTTCATCAATCCTAAACTAAACCAATAAACCATAAAACATTAAACATCATTCAAAATTCCTCAATCTTAAAGTAAACCAATAAACTAGTAACACATTTAACATCATCATTTTAATTCCTCAATGGCTCAATTGGGAAATCAAACTCATCAGGATCCTGAACAAGAAGATCATTCCTCTCATTTTCACATTTTTTGGTCCCTAAGAAAATAGAGATCGGAAGAGCACACGTCCGTCATTACCATCCCAAGATCCCTATTTTATGGCCTAAAATGAACAGAAGCCTGCATTTGCAAGTCAAAATCACAATGTCAATCTTCCCAATATCTTATTTACTGTCAAACTCAATACAAGACGCTCTTCCGATCTACCCATAAAAATCCAAGGGCTAACCAATGAACCTGAACAATCAAGTTCACCTGGATCCAAATTGAAAACAAGAATATAATAGCAAGCTTCAACTCCCACTCCACCTCAAATCCAGTTAAAATTTCTTTACAAAATCAGTAATTTCAGCTGATTATTGCAGGAAACACTCAAAACCACCAAAAATCAAGACTTGAACTTTTACCCAGCTACAGAAAATGAACACAAAACATATGTGAATACTTTACAAAGAAAGAGCTGATACTTACAGCCATTGTTATGAAAATGAAGCACTGTTCAGGAGCTGTAGCCTGCAAGGAGAGAGAGGGGGAGAGAGAGAGAGAGAGAAGAGAATCCAAGAAAATTGTTTAAACAGGTAGCCGGGGAGGGCAGAGAGCGGCGTAGCAGCCGGCGACTGCTAGCGGGGCAGCGGGCAACAGCCAGCAGCAGCCAACAGCCAGTGATGGCGATTGATTCAAGTCACGACTTGGCGCCCGGGCTAGGGCGAATTGAATAAGGATAATTGATTGGAGAGCTAGGGTTCTTCAATTGGGTAATTGGCAAATTTGGGAAATTTGTGTTCTTCATTTAGGTTTTTCTGGGAAATTTGTCGTTTGGAAAGGCTGAAGACCATTAAAAGTTTTTTTTTTTTTTTTTTGCACGCTGAATTTTCAAATTTTTTCAAAAAAAAAAAAAATTTTTGGGTCAATATTTAATATGGGCCATTGATTTTTTTTTTTTACTTTTGGGCCCTTAGATTTTAAGTTGGGCCCTGATAACTATTTAAAAATGGATTTTTGTATGTAAGTTGTAATATTTGTAATAAATTGGAAAATAACTCTCAATTGTAACTATTTTGGTCTTGAGAGTAGTTATTGGAAATAAATTACAAAAATACTTATTATAATCTCAATTGTAATTTATTATACTGACCGTATTCTTCCAAATAAAATGATTCAACATTTGTAATTTGTCAATTAAAAATTAAAACAAGTATTTTTCTAATTACAAGAGTCAATGGGTGTGTATTGACTAATTTCCACATTTAAAAAAGAGGTTAATTTGCATGTTGGGCCAGATATAATAAATAAAAAGGGCTCTTATTTGTCCGTGGCCTGATGCGGCGGCCTCATTGGCCTCTGCCCAGGACCGGCCCTGTCTCGTTCACTCATACTAGATGTAATAAGTTGATCAATCCTCATGAGTTGCCAAACAAGTACAAGGGTATGCATGAAACAGATTTTTATAAATTTAATTCTTATATCACTTCATTTTCACTGTCACTTTGTTTTAAAATGGTGAATTAAAGAACATCATGCTTTTATCCAGATTGTAATTGGTTCCACATCTCATGTCTAAAATTCACCATGAGTCCTAAAATTAACAGTTTTAAGCGCAAGGCTAATTTTGCGTTTATCGTTCACTCCTTTTGTCCCATGAAGATATTTCTCTTTTAGTTAACACTCCCTCAGTCCCAATAATAGTCTCAGTTTCAGTTTTTAGCTGTCCAAAATGATTGTCTACTTTTGTTAGATAGTTTTTTAATTTTCTTATGTGCATTGATATTAACAAATAAAAACTAATAAAGTTGAATAACAATTAAATAAAGAAGCATATAAGAAAAAATGCTCATAAATTTCTTTTTTCCAAGAGCATTAATTAGACTTTTTAAACTATGTAAAAAAATAATATATGACTATTTTTTTGAGACGGTGAGAGATATTGGCATTTTTTTTTAGAAAGTCCGTATAACATAACTTCAAAAGATTCATTCTTTATGAATCAAGTACCAAAAAAACAAAGGGATTAATATGACACGTCACAGTTATTATTAGCGAGTTAGAGCATTCGCATTAGTAGTGTTAAACTAGATTGTTAGTGAAGTTGTTAGTTAGGGATGATAGAAAAAGTTGATCCGCACCAAACCGATCGGTGCCACATTTGTTTGAGAAAAAATTTCTCGATCTGCGGATCGTGGTAAAATTTATGATCCGCCGACGGATCGTGGGGCGGATTGGATTGGGGTTGATCTGATCTGATCTGCTCCAATATTATTTTTTTAAAAAATGTAGTATATGATGTAAAAATCAAATTAAGAACAATTTTGTTGACGAATGATGAGTATAGAGTTTTTCCTATTGAGTTATTCGTACGGTATTTTATGGCCATATTATATGAATTGCATGCAAGTTTTAAGATATTAGAGTAAGACTTAAAAAAAAAAACAAAAATTCTGAGGGGACATAAATAAGTGATATTGTAAATGTGTTATTATTTCATTAGACGATGAAAAGTATCTATGTAATCATCATCCTAAGAAATTATGCCCCATAAGCATATCACTTATTTATGTCATTTTTTCATATCTACTATAATTGCTTTAAAAATAGTTTCGTAGATCGGTTAGCAGATCAGAAACGTGTTCCATCTCGATCCGTGATCGAATTCAATCTATTCTGATCCACAAGTCACAGATCGTGAGCACATCATGGTTTTATAATTTTTTCGTGGCGCAAAATGGAACGGTTCTGCTTCACTCTATTGTCATCCATATTGCTAGTTAACAACTTAAAAAAATAGTTACATTGGTAGTGTTAAGGAAATTATTAAAAGAAGTGTTAATTTCACAAAAGGTCTTCAACCTTTGAGTTAAGAACCAATTTCATCCCCAACCTTTTTTCTTTTTCTCATGTATCCTCAACCTTTTATAAATACGCACGAAATGTCTCTTTTGACACTATTCCCTAAACTTTTTATGAAAAATGATGGTTATCCTCTTTTAACTTTTTAATTTAAAAAATAAAATATTTAAAAATAATAAAAAATTAAAAAAAAAAAACAAAAAGAAAACACCCACCTCCACCCCCTCTCTCTCAACTTGCCGCTGGAAACGGCAGTAGGCTGCCAAAATGAGAGAGGGCAAATCCCCTAATTTCCTGCTGGAATGGGAATATTCAACCCCTGAAAAAACACTGCTTCTGGCAACCTTTTTGGGGGTTGAATGCTTCCCCTCTAATTTGCTGTCGTTTCTAGTAGTAAAAAAGCTGTTATAAATGGTACATTTTCCTGACAGTGTTTGTGGGGTGAATCCTCCTATTTCCTACCAGAAACGGCCGAAATGGGGGGATTCGCACTCCCCCCATTTTGACCTAGGAAACGGCAGCCTTTTGGTAGCAAGTTAAGAGGGGTGGGGCATAACCATCATTTTCTATAAAAAGTTAACGGAAAGGGACATTTCCTGCCCATTTATGAAAAGTTGGGTACAAAGAAGAGATAAAAAAAGGTTAGATCGGAAGAGTTTTTAACTCAAATGTTGGAGACCTTTTGTGTAATTAACCCATAAAAAATTATTTTGGTTAGTTGTTAACTTAATTGTTAACTTTAACAAAATTTAATACTTTTGAAAAATTCTTTTTCATTTATTTGATAAATTTTGACCAATAATTTTTGACAAAAATGGGGCTCACTTAAACTTGAGTGGATATTAGTAATTTTGGTTAACACATCCAATGTGACACTTCAATAGTTGTTAAATTTAACTCTCATATGTGATATTTAACTTCTTAAAATATACTTTTTATTTTAACAAAATTTAAGAATAATATTATTTATTTAAATTTCGATTTAGTTGTCATTTTCTTTTTAGTAGTTAAATAAATCAATGTCCTCATGTATTTATGCATCTACATCAATTCATTAATGTAGTATTCTCAATTAAACTGGAGACCTAGGTAAGTAGCATTACTCTAAGTGTCTGTTTGATTCAATTTATGGTGATTGATTTATAAAGAGAAATTATAAAGATGTGAAATGAATGGTGTAGATGTAATAGAAGTTTGAAATTTGTGGTTATAAATGAGTAATTGTCAAATCAGTGATAAGTGTGATTATAATTTATTTTGATAAAGAAGATCAAACATGGGCTAAATTTAGAGCTTGTTTGATTCTCATTATTTGTTTAAATTTAGAGAAATTATATTATAATGATATTCTGAGATGATAGAAAGAATGTGTATTAAAAATATAAAAATATTTAAAATATATAATTATGATTGATCAGTTATCAAATCAAATATTAAATTAATAACAGGTGAAACTACAAATAAAGAGAATAGATAAGATGAAACAAGTTCTTTAACTCTTAACATCACCCACCTGGATGCTCTTACCAGTCTTTATTAAAGAAAGAGAAGGAAACGACAAAGTGAAAAGAAACCAACCCAATATGACCACCATCACCCATTCATCGGCGGCGTACGGCGACGATGTGTAATCACCCTCCAACCCAAAGGCTATCTCCCTATAGCCGTGGATTTCAGCTTCCTCCTTTCCTTGGAACTTGACATGAAAGTACATCATTTAAAAAAAAAAAAAATTGGTGGTGTCTGGGTATCTACAGTAGTATTCCTCTGTTTTCGATAAGTGCGGGTGAATTATTGGTGGCTTTTTCCCTGTAAAAATGGGTCTCGTCCCTCGCTTTTTCACTTCTCGATTTTTGTTTCCCTATGAAAGCTTCACCTTTCAGTGGCGCGTCCATCCGGCCGTCTCCTCAACCCTATTTTTTCTTCCCCGCAATATTATTTCGTGCCCGCTTTTTTTGCGTCCTTTTCACATTTGCACCACATATTTTTTGTACCAACGGAGACGAATCCCCATTGGTCGTTCATGTTTTTTGAGAGATCTCATTGCTGCACCCTCGTTATAAATACACATCACTTGAATTTATTACCCTTCTCAAATGTGTTCAAAAATTTTTGATAAAATTATGTAGGTAAGCACCCGGCGCGCTTGCTTTCAAAATAGGGGGAGGGGAGAAAAAGCACATGGGGCGCTCCAATGATAGAAGTGTCATATTAGAGTAATGGTCCGTCCTTATTGAACGATGTAAGACTGCCTTAACGTTTGATGTTACTACTTCCGTCCTATAAAAATAACCATATTTCTTTTTCACATAAAGATCATTTAAGAGCAAAATTAGTATTGGGAATTTGAATTTTTTCTCTGCCAAATGGCGTAAGAAGTTTGAAGGGTGTAAAAACCTAAAATGGAGGGGGGAATGGGTAAGAGGGGGGCCAAATTTGGTCGCTTTTTGCTCGTCTTGTTTCATAATTGTTGTTTAAACCAATCAAAATTTGCCATGTGGCAATATTTATTATTAAAATTAAATACATAGTTAAATGTTAAACAAATAATATTAAAATATGAAAAGTGAGGAAAAATAAATGAACACATTAACAAAAAATACAGTGACGAATTATTGTGTAGGAAACAAATAAAAGAAAAGTAAAATTTTACGTCAAAAATGACAGAAGAAAGACTTATAAAGTTCCATGTTAAAAACCTATGCGGATTTTCCCTTAAACATTATCTGCAAAGGAGTCCCCCCAGCCCCCCAATTTTTCTACATGCACCCCCCCCCCCCCGGGAATCCAAAAAAGAAAAAAAAAAAAACTATATTTGCTCTAAATATTTTGAAAAAGTAAATTTAAAATTATTTCTCTACCATATCATTTCATTTATTTATTATTCCAATTTAGTAATTTTATTTTGTTGATAGCTATGCTCATTAAATATGGACATATAAAAGAACTAATATTTCAACAATTCTCTTCATCCCACAAAAATACTGCCCTTTCATTTTTCATATAGATTAAGTTAATTAATGTTATTTAAAAAATATAATTTAAGATTATACTCACTCCATCCCAACAAAGATACAAAGATGGTCCAGTAGTTATTTTTACACAAAATAAGAAATGATAGTTAATATAAATGGAAAATAACAAATATATTAACTAAAGGCATATATGCGTATGAAAGAATAAAGACATACTCAATATGGTAAGTGCGCTATTTTTTTGGAATGCAAAAAAATAATATAATAGACTATTTTTGTAAGACTAAAATTCTAAAGAACCAGAATAGTAGAACAACTTCTTTGTGGGGCGGAGAGAGTATTTCCTAATATACCTTTACATGGAAAATTTTCAAAAACTTTTTGAATGTTTTACTAAAAACCTTCCCTCCCATGTGGAGCATGTATTTAAAATTAAAACTATATTTATTTCAACAATACATAACATGTATCTATACATGCCATATGAATAAAAAAAATTTTAACAAAACTTTCTATAAGTTCCTTGAAATGGACTGACCTTTACATTAATTGTGCGTTTGATTACATGCATGGAATTTACCTGAAAGGGAAATATTTTCTCATCAATTGAATTACTTGTAATTGAATTCCATAGAAAATAAATTGTAAAGTATTTGATTGAAAGTGAAATTTTCACGAAAAAGTGTGAATTACTTAGAAAACAAAAAACCTACACCCCCTATGGAAAAATATTTTCCTTGTTTTCAAGGAAAATATGTTCACATTACCAAAAGATGGAAAATGTTTTCCTTGAAAAAAATGTCAATCAAACGCCACAAAAATAGAAATTTAACTGGAAAACCCCATTTTTTATGGAAAAATCTTTGATAATCAAATACACTGTAAGTGAATATCTCATATTTTTTATTGTTGCAACACCTGAAAAAATGTTTATAGAAATTTGTCTTCAAAGTTGGAACTATGAGAAAATACTATTTATAAGTAATTATTCAGATAATCTTTTATAAAATAAGGAAAAACTTATAATCTTACTCATTTGTACGTAATTAAAAGAAAATAATTTAAGAATTAAACGATTAATGTATTTTATTTTGTAGAAGATTATAAGAATCATTATTACTTACAAAGAGCGGAGCTCCTAACGTTGAGTAGAAAATCTATGTAGGTGCCATTGGAAATTGAAGCCAGTGAGGTGGTCTACGTGGATTTGGCTCATAATTATAGGGATAAGGGAGGAGGGGGCATGACTAGCTGATTGATTGGCTTCTGTTTCATGATTATTGTGGCCCTTAAGAAAGCTGTCGCAGTATTACTCCTCTACCTATTTATATAGAAAAATAATTATTTCTAAACTATTGATGTTACCATCAGTATCCTTTGTTTAATTAATCATCGCACGTGCTAATTAAAAAAAAATTGAACTAGGATGGCTTTAGGTTTTTCAATTTTTTTTTTATTTCTTTTCCCTAACTGTTCTTGAAAATTCGAAATGAATATGTTTTGAAAGTATTTCGAATCAAAAGTAAAGGGTTCAAAGTTAGAAAGTCAAATAGTTAATTAAGTGGTTGTTTGATTCCTATTAGTTGATTTGAATTATAAAGAGAAATTATAATGTAAGTTTGAAATTTATAATTATAAATGAGTAATTGTTAAGTTAGTAGTCAAATCTGTGATAGGTGTGATTATAATATATTTTGATAAATAGAATCAAACAAGCTCTAAAATTACACACATAGAGGATGTTTGATTTTCTTTTTGAAAGTGATTTATAAAGAGAAATTATAAGTTGCTGAAATGAGTGGTGTAGATTTAATAGAAATTTAAAATTTGTAATTATAAATGAGAGTTGTCAAATCAGTGATAAGTGACTTATAAAGAGATATGTTCAAAGAGGATCAAACAAGCACAAAATTTATTTCCGAAACTAGGTTTCTCTTTTGTGAAGCTTTTTCTTTGTGAAACTAATAATTAAATATTTTAGTATACGATGAAGAAAAAAAAGGTAAAAGAGAATAAAGTGATTAAAAAAAAATTAAAAGAAACTAAGAGACATATGCGACAATTAATTTTTTATGTGTATCTCTCTCATGTTAAATTTTGAGTCAAAACATTTCACTTTCACTTTGTATTGGAGATGCTCTATAATATAGTGGTTGTTTAATTCTCATTAATAGAAGTTTGCTATTTATAGTTATAAATTACCAGTGAACAAATCAGTGATAGGTGAAATTATAATGTGATTTGAAAAAGAGAATCAAACAAGCACTATACTTTCCTTTTGAAAATGTAATTGAATAAATATATTTCTTGTGTTGTACGCTCATATTTAATGAGTTTTTTATAGAGAGTCTTGCTTTCTATTCATCTCCCATCCCTCAATGATATATGACTTATATGGAGAGTTTGCTCTCCCCAAGACTCTCCATAGAGTTTTCAATATTCAATAAATATAAGTGTATATTAGGGAAATACTTTTTAATTTTATATTTCTAACACTATTAATTACAATTTTCTTGTGAAAATCAAAATGAGTCTACCTTTGTAAGACGGAGATATTATGCCGAGAAATTTTGTAAATTTCTTTTTAAATTGAAAGTTTTTTTTTGATGACCTTTCTTTAACATGGGGTCCAAATGACATGGCCATTGTTGACCAAAGCAAAGAAAGGTGCTGATAATCAAGAGTCCCATGAGTATCAATGTCTAATCAAGTGGATTAAGTTTCGCCACTAAATTTCAAAAATAGATAAATCAATGCTACTCCATTCTTTATAGTTATTGACTCATGAGATAAAAGATTACGTAAAACACATTATAAGTAATACTAATATTTTAATTATAATTATAACAATAATTATAAAATGATAGGATTATCATCATCATTACCTCAAATAAAGCCAATATGTGCTTAGAATTGGAGCAAACATGTTTAAGTAGAATCCTAGTATCATTACCTTAGAACAAACACTTGATGTTGTGTCTGCCACAAAGCACAAAAATTGCCAACCAAATTCAATGGTTCATATGGATTTCCAACACATTGGAAGTTGGTGATAGAATTATTAATATAATTAATAACCAAACATTTCTTTCACATTGTTGGACCCCACTTAATGAGAGCAATGTCCCTCTCCCATTGTCCTATCACATCAATTGTCCATTTTTTGAATACTGCTATATATATATATTACCAATAATAATTATCACCAACTTATGTGTTATTACCTCCATCCCATAAAAATAATTCAATTCCTACTTTCACATAAATTAAAAAAAATTATTAATAATTTTACTGTGTTTATGACAATGCATATTAAGTAGGGTATATAAAAGAGTAAAAAAGGGGGAAAAAGTAGGGTACATAAAAAAACTAGTAATATTTTAGTCACATTTAAAAAAAAAAAGCGACCTGTATTTTTAAATGGCTGAAAAGTGAATAGGTGACTATTTTTATGTGGCAAATGTAATAATAAAGTAAGTAACGAAGTAAGTAATGAATAATAAATTCAATGAAATGCAAACATAAATTATTTAATACTACCTTGACGTGTAGTGATAAATAGGATGTGTGAATTTATTTACACATTATTATTGCTCTTTTTTTCTTCAATGTACTTTATACTCAATCATTATATCATTTTATTTTATGTAACGGTATATTAACAAATTTAAATTGATAAATCGTAGATGCCACTAAACATTTCCAATATCATCTCACGTCTGTATTATATTTTGAAAATTTATCTCATATTTAACTTTTCTTTTCTTTCTTTTTCCTTTTTGAAATCATTGCATTTGCCATTCTATTTTAAATTACAATTGGTTTTATGATTTTCATAGTCAGGTATTTTATTGGGGTTGTTTTTATTTTTAGTGGGGTCTGTGAAGATCCATGGTGATGGAAGAATAATTTTACTGGGTCAAAAAAATTGATAAATGGATATGTAGCTGGATATTATCATTAATAAATTTAGAAAATAATATAATGTAATATATTGAAAAACATAATCCTATCACGAGTCAATTTAATTAAACACTTGATATGTCTTTTTATTCAAATAACATAATTAGTCGTTGAAGAATAATTCTTGTCTTGTGGAATATCCGGGGAATTGGGGGTGTACCTCAACTTAAGGGGGATCCAAAACGAAGCTTATTAAAAGATTGATGTGATATGGTTAGGGTGCTAAAATATCACTTTAGCATCTAAATTCAATGATGACAAAGAGGATTCTTTCCTTGATTTAAAAGTCTTAAAATCCACCTTCTCCCACTTTAATTTGTTCATTGTCACTTTAATTTGTTCATTGTTCATTGACAGGTAATATTATTTGACTCACGTTTAAAAGTTATGAGTTGGACGATACATGTCAATTTTATGCGAATCTAGACCCTTGTTTGCTTGACTTACAAGAGTGCATCTTGAATCATGTCAATTCCATAATCAGCTTCTTAGAAAATAAGAGAAATTTAGGTGAAATGCAAACGGCGCCATATATACCTATTGTTGAAGCGAGCTCACCTTGTTGGTTGACCTCTCATTTGATGAAAACTGTACTTCATCATAAAATTGGGTTTTTTTTCTTCTTCTCAGTTTTTACTTAATTCAATTTTGTTTTTCAATAATTTTTGGTTCACACCTGATCCCAAGCAATTGAAATGGAACCGAAAAAAGGGAGAATTATCTCTGCAGCTTTAAAATTATGAAGATGAAATTGTACATGACCAAAACTTGAAGGATTAAATTGTATGAGCCACGTAGATAAACAGAACTACTAGCTCATCTTGTTGGATGGGTTGAGCGACTCAGTTTTTTTAAGGAAACGATGTGGGCTCTATAAAGAGGTCTACCTAATAATAGAGTGATTGAATTAGGTTTATCTGATTATTAGTCGAGGACACCATGTGATAGTTGCTCGGGGAATAATGTTAGGAGAGCTTGAATTGCTATCCCAATTATGGAAGGAGGTCTAATTATTAATACTTCGAGTTCCATCTTAAAAGATTAACTTGTCAAGAGTAGTAGTCTAAGCGCTTACATGTCGCAAGATGTTGGTTTGTTAAAGCAAGCCAATCTTGAAATCTGTGTGCTCATTTGAGTCTTAACCGAATTGAATTGCTCGTTTGAGCTTGACAGGCTCTATCTTAGTATGATATCATAGCCCGTCAAGCTCAAACGAGCAATTCGATTCGATTAAAAATCAAATGAGCGCACAGATTTCAAGATCGGTCTGCTTTAATGAGCCACCATCTTGCAAGGGCATGTTAAGGGATAAATCTCACATCGACTAAATATAAAAATATAAAACAACATATAAATGTTTGTGCTACTCTTCTCAATAAGTTGATATTTTAAGATGGAACTATCGATTATGAGTCCGAGCTAAACGTTACAAGTTAGGTCAATTCAAAGATGGAATAGTCTCAAATTTGTGATATATATAGATGCTTTAACTCTTTAGTTACAACATGAGATAAGCACAACTACACTCAACAACTCTCCCCAAAACAACACACAGAAACACAAATCTAACTCTAGGAAAGAACCATCTTTTTCTTATTCAAAGAGTAAATAAGAACCCTACGATAAATGAAAATGGAAATAAACAAATTGCCTGCACGCGCTACAGACTCTAAATGGACTGGACCCCCAAGAATTGTCAAGAACAACAAAAAACTAAAAAGGTAAAGGAAATAAATGACTTAAAATAAAAAAATGCAACATAATTTTAGAAAAATATGATATTGGCAGAGGCAGAGCTATTGATTCAATCTATATATGTACACTACGCAGTAGTTACTACTACAAGATTAAGAATTTGGATAATAATAATAATAATAATCTATTATTATAAGTAGAAGAAAGAAAAGAGGCATGCGCAAGGGGGTTGTGCACAGTGGAGGAAACTGGAATATAGTCTAGTGCTTCTGCAAAAGCTTTTTTGGAAGTTGAGAGAAGAAGAAAAAATTAACAGAGGGAGATGATGACGTACTCTGTCTATGCCCCCCACGCGCATTTTAGCAGTACGTAAATATGCCGCTGCTTTCCATGCGCTTTTATCTATATATATATATATATATATATTCTGGATTTGCAGCAAAATTCCAGACCCTCTGTGCTTCAGTAAAATTTTTGTCCGTCACTTGTCTCCACTCCAGCGTGTCCATTTTACTGTATTTTATTCCTTTAAATTCATTAAAGTTATTTTAAGAATATGTATATATTTTACTGCATTATCATAGAATGTTGTTTTTCATTAATGAGGGGATCATTCTTTATTGCACTTATTATGTAGTAATCACCAAGTAACTATGAGTCGTGCAATTGCCCTTTTTCTTTTTGGTTTAAATGAGCGAATTACAAGTCTGCTAGAGAGTATATTATTGTTCGAGATTTGTTGGTTGCTAATCGATCTCCCATCGTCTTTTGCGTATCAATGAAAAGTACATCTATTGTTACGTATTTTAACTGGTCAGTATTTTGCTACGTTACAGGCGAGAGGATGTTACTACATAGTGGAATTAGGCTTAAAAGTAATTAGATTTGTTTTCTATGTCATTTGGGTGCAAAAAATTTGACAGTTATGCAATTGCAGGGATTACCAAAGGCTATTTATAATAGCATCTCTAGTGGCACTTCCATTGTAGTTTATGTGCTTGTTTGATTCTCATTATACACCTACATTATACTTTCACATACCCACTAATTTGACAAATATCCAATTATAATCATACATTTTAAACATCTATTGTAGTTCTTGTGTCATATAAAATAAAATGAGCAAATACAATAAAATCTTTTCAACAGAGAATGTGGATCACTGGTGGATCCAGGACCCTGACCGGGTAGAGGCACAATTTGACCATACAAGAATTTGTATAACACGTACCATGATATCATAAAAAATTATTTACTTTTTATTGTACTCTTGTTGAAAAGATGGTACTTTTTTAACAAGTTCATGATCTAATATCGATAAATTTTATTTTATTTTTATTATTAGAATTAGTCTAAGAATGCTAATTACTTTAATTAATCTAGTTAGTCATATGGTGTTTCATTTAGAATTCTCAATTTATTAGCTATTACACAAAAACTACACAAACATAGCATTGAAATAAAAGAAATAAAGAGGCATCATAAAAATTTGAAAAAAAAAAATTAAGTAATAATTTCATGGTTTAGCGGGGTAGAAGTAGTGAGACATACGACTTTCAATTATATATATAATAAGCAACGCGGGGAATTAGACGCTTTCTACAACACCATCTACGTCTAGTTGATGTAATAAATATCTTCTACATTTTTCCATACCACAACAATTTTTTGGCCAAAAGGGAAACAAAATCTTATAGATATTTCGTTAGAGATGCTCTTTAGTTCTTTTGGTGCATATTTTGACCCTATCTTTGTACAAATTCATGATGATTGAAACCTATAAATATAAAAAATACTTCAAATTGAAGAAAAATGCTTATTCATCCTTCAATGTATTTTTCATTGGACCCATAAGCAATCTCAAAGACGAG
>CAVNYN010208578.1:0-17061 GCA_963692815.1 Nyctanthes arbor-tristis
TCTGAATGCTATCCCATTAAATTAATGTCATATCTTTCTGATGATTGAATGTTCCTTTTTAGTATTGAAAACTCAAAGGTGTTTTCTGCAGCAAAGAGGCTTCTATTGTCTAACTGTTCCGGTGGAGACATCCTCACTTTGAGTAGGAGCTATTGTTGGGACATCATGCCTCCAACAAGACAGTTCTGTGAGCCTATGATGCACCATTTTGGTTTAAGCTTTAGTGCCTATGTACGAATTTCTGGATTTTGGATGGGACCGGATGTTGAGGATGGATGGGGTTTTGTAGAAGCATTTATACACCGAATATATTACTTCTGGTAGTTGATCATTTTATTTTTTTACCTCTCTTCATTCTTTCTCAGTTCTCATTACACGGTCCTGGCCTTTGAGAAAGGGCATTGCAGCTGATTGAACTCTTACTGGGGAAATTGGATCTCTCAAGGTTTCAATGCGTGTTAAGAGTTACGCTGTTGAGTGTTTTCTCAACAAGTACGTCTCCTACGTGTTATTTATCATTCCTTGGTTCATTTTTAAGAAGTG
Source organism: Nyctanthes arbor-tristis (assembly GCA_963692815.1). Taxonomy (NCBI): domain Eukaryota; kingdom Viridiplantae; phylum Streptophyta; class Magnoliopsida; order Lamiales; family Oleaceae; genus Nyctanthes; species Nyctanthes arbor-tristis. The sequence goes on from CAVNYN010208578.1 coordinate 544, forward strand.
TCGAATGAGTCAGATTCCTTAGTTCTCTGTTTGTCTCTTAAAGCACAATAGCTTCCGCGTAATTCTCTCACGATAGCCTGTCGAGCTCTGGGACCAGGCTTCTCCTTGTGAAACACGTACACTTGAGTGCATACCGTTCACAGTAAAAAACAGTATGTTGAATCCCCGTCACATATTGAGCTTGCTCGGGGAGAATTAAGTACTATGTTAAAAAAAAAGATGACCTTAGAAAAATTTCTCGTGAGCTCTTTTAAACGGTAAAAACTTCTTTTAAAAAACAATTTGAAAATGTTTAAGCAGCTTCTGCATGTTGAAGTTATTTTCTAAACTAAAATAAAAATTGTTTTGTGACATTATAGAGAGCTGTCGTTACAACACTTCTTGTCTTATGTGGGTTTCACATGACATGTATTCATGATAATTTCGCAGACCCGCATGGGACGGTAGTGATAGAAATTTTTTGTTAAAATTAATTTAATTTGATTTCTTGACAAATCACTGTATTGGCGTATAAGAAATTTTTAATAAATAAATAAATAATCAATTAGAACCGCTAGAAGTGGATAGCCCTATCACCAACACTCAACTATAGTATCTCAGCTCCCTTGGGCAATGCCTTCAACACCACAGAAAGCAGGGCTTTACCAAAATCAATAAAACGTTATAACATGGGAAAATAAGACGAAGATGGCAATTCAAAGCTACTACTGTGCTTGCAAGTGGAGATCCAATTCCTTAAGCAGAATCTACGTGAATCAATCGTCCGATGATGGAAGTGGGAGATTCTAGGAAGTGGCTACAGATTCCGACGGGTCACCAGCGGACCAATTTAGGCCGCTTCAGACAGTTTTCAGACGTCGGCTTCTTACCAGAGTTGGCACGGCTTCTCTAGTTGCTTTTGGTGCCAATTTCGCCGGAGTTACAAGCTTTGTTCTTGGGTTTTCCCTGGAGACTGCTCGAAATCTCAAGCTGGATGCTCTTTATACAGTCGGCGGATACTGCCGATATATTGACACTAATGAAGGATTTGGTTAGTACAATTGAAGAATTACATCATTTACAAGTTGTATTAAAAAAAAAAAAAAAGAGTGTGCATGCATCATATAACACGACCTCGTCATGTGTCTCTTTCATTTTTCTTCGACAATACCTGTTATTCATCGTGCGAAAAGCTGATATCAATTGACTGAACAGAATTCATATACCCAGAAGCCTGGTTGGGAGATCAAACGCTCTTATATCGAGCAGCAGGAAACGCTGAAAGATCACTCGATCCACCTGCCCTCAGCGGTGGTGGCCAGCGGCTAAGGAAGATAAACGAGCCAGTGGTTGCATTTGGCCCACCAGGATCAAATGGCGAGTTAAACGTTAGCGTTATTGTTTCACCAGTTCCCCTCGACTTCTCGTAAGTACTCCTATCACTTTCCCTGTAGAGATTAACAGAAAAACAAACAAGTAATTCTTGTGCTTGACGTTTGGAGACAGGATCGAGGCATTCGGGGGAGCAAAAGAGGTGGGGGGAGCACTGGTTAGGACAATCACAGCATCCAGCAAACTCACAGATATCCAAGGAACATTAATTGAGTCAAGCTTGAGAGGGGATCCACTAAGAAAAGTTAACTACTATTAAGTTAGAATTCAGAGTGGAAAGCCTCAGATTCAGACGGCATAACGTTGCCGTATGTTGTTCTTTGAAGGGAAGACTGTACACTTTGAATGCACAAGCTCCTGAATCTGCTTGGCCACAATTGACAACGGACTTCTATAAAATGGTTGATTCTTTTAGTCTTACCATCTAATTGACATTCAACAATGGAGTACAGGGAATGCATATGTTATATCCATAAAAGAAGTCAATATTACAATTACAGTTCTGTATTTCCGGAAAATGGTTTACATCTATTCCTCCACTCTCACAAACTTTTTGGTCGTATACACCAACTACTAAAGAATCGCTTTCACTAATAGCTCCTGTTCCTGCACCAGCTCAATTCTGAAGATGTATTTCCTCGGGCTAAGAAAATGTGCTCTTATTGCAATATTAAAAAAGAAACCGATAATAATGAAACAAAAATAACATATGGAGATCTCAGTGACCCTCAAACCCAGTAATGACCTAATATCACGCTTATATATATATATATATATATCAAGCAGCGTCAACGTTTTCGTTGGGAGTTCCAGCAAGCCAACCCCACATGCCGCCTGAGCTCTGCCTCTGTTTTGCAGTCAGGGCAGCCTGTTCAGAAGCGGCCTTTTGTCGCTGGAGGAGTTCAAGTTCCTTTTGCAAGGTTTCCATTGTTTGTAGCTTCTGTCGCATCTCTGCAACATCAACCTGTAAATTCAAGTTGGAAGAATTAGCAGCTGATCAAAAGTAGAAACTGAGTACAGGTTGAATCCTTCCATTTATATACACAAACTGCAGAAGTCTGATCAAAGTGGATTTTTGCAGTAGCCGCTAAAGAGAAGGGGAAGCCTGATGAATCTATATCTTGGCCTTCTTAACCAACAGCAGATTGCATATGAGACACTTGCTAGCCCTCATTTTTAAAGCAACAGGTTATAATTTTGAAACTAGTTTAGAAATTAGAACTCCAGATAAAAATTAAGTGATTCTCATGAGGTATCAGCAACCTATATTACCAAAGGATAACACGTGATATATTATGCTACTAGTAGCTGCGAATATTTTTTAATTAGTGACAAGATGTGCTAAGTGGGGTCATTATTTAGTTTAACTCTAGAGATCTGAATGTGAGTATTCCACAGTTTGGATAGGATATGCTGTAGTCAAAACCGCAAAATCTTCTCCTTTTCAGCAAATACTCAACAAGAAAATAATTGAACGGGAATTGGTAAAAGATTATATGCCATCCACCTCAAGTTTGAAACATCTGGACTGTTCAGCAGCAAGTTGGCCTCTCATAGATTGGAGTTCCTGCAAAATTATGAATGCTTTATATAATTAAAATGAATTGATGAAAAATGATGAATCACTGCTAAACCAAAAATACTTTTGTCCGAAAAATGGGGAAACAAAACTCAAGGAACTCTGTCGAGGTGAAACCTAGCTTATTGTATTACCCACACTTTCTACAGCTTAACTTCCATCACAACACAGTATTTAAAACCCTACATCCTGCTCATGTAAGCATGCTGCCGCACCCCCTCTGAGGTTGCAAATTCTCTTAAAAAAAAAAAAAAAAAGAAAAGAAAAAGAAAAAGAAACCCACTTGCTCAGTTTTTCTAGAGGGTGCACCAAGAAGTTGTAGCGGACACCACTTGTTAGAAATATTATAGCACCAAAAAATAACCTTTTAAACTCACATCCCACATTGGGACGTTTGACATAAAAAAGAGAGTTCTGACACATTCGAAAATTTGATAAATGAATGAGCAAATGTGACTGAGAAAATAAGCCTTCATATACTGATCTGGAAAACATCCCCACAATTTTCCCTCTGTAACTCTCCGACTCCCTAGAAACTCATCCAAGAACCATTGGCAATTTGGCAGAATACACGGAAGTAGAACTTGAATAATTTTATAGAGCCTTTCTGGCCAGTTAATTTATTGGTGATGTTCTCTGATGCCCATCTGACTCCCACTGGTCAAGAAATTCATGAAAAAACAATTCCGAAAAATTGAACTGATCTATCAGATTCATAATCCATCATATCTATGAAATTAATGAAAATATTGAGACCATGGCATATTCCTACTTCTATTGAAAATAGAAATTGGTCAGACCATTTTTATCCACATATTTCTACAACACAAGAATACTACACAATTCTTTACCACTTAATTGTTCTCAGTCTATTTCTATTTTGAAATAGAATTAAAATACTAACATAAGGCAAATTTAGAATGGAACTCATTGCACATTCTGATATGATGCCGACATACCACTAGCAAGAAATATCAATGAAAAAGAAAAGGGGCTACCTTGTACAAGTCTGCGTTGCGAGTCTCAGCTTCTGTCAACTGTTGGTTTAGCTGGAGGGTTTGTATTTTCTCCCTATTTAGAGAGGATTTGAGTTCTTCCTTTTCTCCCTTGAGGGCATTTAAGAGACGCTCATTGGTTTCTTCAACCTTGTTGATCTGGGTCACAGTCACAGAAAGAAGACACACCAAACGCTTTTTAAGGAAAGGAGATTAACGATATATTACATCCTCCACTATATCAGCTAAGAGCTTGTTTGATGCTCTTTATTTTTCAAAATGTGGAGAATTTATAATGAGGAGAGAGGTAGAACGTGGATTGGGAATGTAAAAAAGTATAAAATATGTTGTAATTGAATAGTTATCAAATCAAATGTCAAATAAGCGCTAGTGAAAGTTATAAATTGGTAAAATAAAGAGCATCAAACAAGCTCGAAGTAAAAAGTTGGAGCAAGAATCTTTTTCACACCTATATCATATCAATTCGACTTCTCATACGAGGAAAGACAGAGCAAATAACTATAATAATGTCTTTCATCATTAAATAAAAGATTATGGAAAGTGGATGCAATTTCATTCCCAGTTAAGAGGTGGTCCGGCAGGACTGTAGCCAATTTTTGAGAATGAAGGGAGTCCCCTACAATTTCTACAACTGCACAAGAAACTTTGAGGAAAAGGGGTAGCACTACATACCATTACCAAAACCAGTCAAACAAATATGGCTAAACGGGGGGTTTTCCTAACTAAGAAGACATAAAAGATTAGAAGAAATAAGAAAGCAGATGCAACAAATGTAACAGAACTTTTAAGTCCATCAGTAACTGGAGCAAAAATCAACTGATTCAATGGTTCAACGCTTTTCATCATTGAACTTGTCCAATTCATCCACCATTTTTAATTTACACATCATGCTTGTGCACTGTTCAAGAGACTTAACAAATGGTCATACTATTCTATTTCAAAGAAACTTGATGCCTAAAGAGGAAATTTATCAACACGAATTTTTCCCTACCCCAAAGCATGTGCAACAGTTTCCAGAAATTGACTTGTTTATAGAATGTTTCTAAGCTGAATAAAATTCAGACCAAGCTCAGACGTTGATCGCTTTCATTTCATTCAACAAAGTAATTCCAAACATTATGCACACGGTTAAACGATCAAGACAACCAATAATAATGTACAAGTGTACAATAGAGTTAAATCGCAGTAAGCAATTTAGCAACATCACGTACCATTGGCTCTGAATCTACATTGTCCATAACAATTTCCCTAATTTTCCCTTCTTGGCCTATCTCAATCTCGGACTCCACGTCCCTGGTAGCATTTGTAGCATTTGGAACAGCTGAAACACTATCAGGCACTTGTGACTCCGTCATCTTTGATTTGAAAGTTGATTTATTACTTGGTTTAAGTACATTGACCTAATGGAGAAAGTAAAGCTACGTGTAAGCAATTGATAATTGAAATGTCTCTACAGCAAAGTGGAAGTTATTAAAGGTAAAAAGCAGCTAATACCTCATTATTGTACTGCCCATTATATCCTCCAAAAGAAACCAGAATATCTTCACCGTTATAAGAAAAAAGGACCAAACTTGAGCCCTATTTAGACATTGAAACACATCGCATTTACTATTATCACTGAGTGATGATTCAAAATTTTATGAAAAAAAGGACTGGCCTCCAGATATTCTGATTACATCCAATCTAGTAATTATTACGTGCATGTTAAGTAGTCAGTAGAAACAAACACTATTCTCCCATATGTTTAAATGAGATAATCAGCTCCAATACGAACAAAGCTCACTTAGTAAGAGAATCCAATGAGGCTTAAGTGAGCAGCGGCCACCACTCATTGAATGTCTACAAGTGGATATTACACATTTTAGGCGGTGATCTTGCAACATGAAGCAAAGATAGAATCTATGGTGGCCAAAACAAAGAAGCCAAGTTTAGATTTATGACTGGAGTGATATCTAAAATCTAGATTTAGCTTATATTTTCGATTTGAAAATAAAAGTTAGAAGGTCGTATGAGCTACTGCGACAGCAGATATGCAATGAACATTAACAATCTCATTCACCAAGATCAGATAATAAGCATCAAGATTAACCAACACTTTATTAAAGAGCAAGAGTTATGTGCTCCTTGTATTGCTTCAGGTACGGATACACTCTATAAAGGATTACAAAGCTCGTCTTTTAAGTCCATTATAAGCAGGGCAGATTGTAAAACATTTCTCAAGCGGAGGGGAGTGCTTACATCCTACACAGGAAGAATCTAGACAGAGATGGAGGTGGCAAGTTGGAGGTGCCTGACGTGTGTGGGACAATAACACATTGGATTTGTTCTGTGACATGCCAGACATCTCAGAAGTCAGGTGGCACTTTTTTCTTTCTTTCTTCCTTTCTTCCCTTTTTTAAATGATCTTTTCGCTATTGGGACGGGCATATTTGTTTCACAGTGCTGGAAATGAAAATTAGAATAGACAATAAGGAACTAACAAGACCTTCACTATAGCCCTGATTCAAATGCCATAAGTGATTGGCATGAAAAATCTGGTAGGCGAGTGATGAAAATGGAAAGAGATAAGTGGAGAAAGTAAACTGGATATGCAGACAACTCGGGTTGGAAAAGGTTATTTTGTTATAATATGTTTTTGGATAGAAAAGACACAAACATGCTACCGTATTTTGATAAAATTCAATTTTAGTGATGTTTTTCAATGGGTCAATCACAGGTCTTCTAAGTAATAGGCTACTTTTTATTTAAAAAATGAGAACACAGTAAACAATTCCCTAATGCGTCTACCTTAGGTTTTCTTTTTCCTAAAACTACATAGTTCCATGCCTATATATGGTCTCATTGTTGGTGCTTTTTAGAAATATTTATCGTCCTCTATAATAATTTAATGTGCATTTTGCCCTTGCCCTCAACATAGTTATTCTGTGAATATATCATATAGCATTAAATCTTATAAATTATGCCTTGAGCAGTTTCATAGAAATAGTCACCAAGTCCATAATTAAGCCCAGAAATAAACAATTGCATTATCAAACATAACTGCAGAAAACCAGCAAGTCCACAAGAATTTTACAAGTGTGATATCAAACAAATTATACAGTTTTTTATATTTACACAGCTTCCTTGTGTGAGATAAACCCATTCTCATTCGTTCCAGATTTTGTCATGTGCACATCACCCGATTATAACAAGTTCTCTCTATGATCTATCAATGGTAGACTGGTTGACACTCTCCCTTGTATCCCTCAGGACAAGACTTCTACCAATGGAATATTTATCAACAATTTAACAATATATCTATATCTGACAGTGGAACACAAGTAAACCACTAGCATATCATGTGCATATAAAATTCAGCAACTAGTCACAGATCAATTTTAATAGAATGTCAAATACCTCACTGGCAAGAGGAATGCGTCCTTGTACAGTAGTTACAACTGACCAGACCAGTGTTGACATGTTGATCTCAACAGTTTCAGAGACACCTAAGAAGACGATCAGAGAAGATTCAACGAGTAGGGCATAATAATCTCATGCAAGAAAATAAATACGGAACAAAATGATGGATATAGATAACTCTTGTATTTCAGGATGCCACATACTTAATGAATTAATGTTTCACCAGATCAAGTACCTCATTTAATGCTTAATATAACATTAATGCTGTTGCTCTCTAAACCAACTGCTTACATGCTAGTATAAGATGTTTTTGTGTGTGTGAGAGAGAGAGAGAGAGAGAGAGAGCGTGTGTGTGAGAGAGAGAGAGAGAGAGAGAGAGAGGGAGGGGAGACTTGGGAAATCACAGACCACCTAGCCCGGAAGCAGGAGGTTACTTCTGCAACTGAGAATCAGCACTGAAGCAACCTCAGACACCACGATCGCCCTGTTACAACCACAGTTACTGTGTCCTAAAATCTGATACACAGAAGCTAAAACCAAGAGTACATGTTCAGCAGATCCATCGTTCCATACTTCGTGAAGCACAACTCCCAAAACAACCACAGTTATCAAAACAAAACTATATTTCAAGATTTTATTTATAGGTATTAACATTATTATATTATAAAAACAAAAATTATACGGGAGAATAAGTGCCCTCCATATGTTGAAACTAACAATTAAGTCAGAAATATGCACTCAACGTTGGCTAATTCCTAGTTGGTCTATTCAGTTCATGACTTATTATAGCATGTATAAGTACTATGGTGAAGGGCATATACAAAGAGTTTATAGTATGTATAAGGACTACAGTGAAGGGCATTAACAAAGAGTTTAAACATAAAAAGATGGCCATGAATCATTCTCAAAGTCAATATCTAAACAGAGTATCAAAGCCATACCACTTTTATTGTCACCACCACCGACAAGGAACCAATTCTCTCCAACGGTAACACCGGCATGCCCAGCACGAGGACTTGGTATCTCACCTTGTTGAGAAGGTCTTGACCATTCCATCTAAGTGATAAAAACAGGATACAAACATAAATCTTTTCAGTAATAAGGAATTAAAATTTTGAAAGTAAAAAACTCGGGGGAACTATTGATCTCACGGTTTGCAGATCAAGAACATGCAGATCGTTGAAACAAGTAGCATGTGAACCCCCACCGAAGATAAGAAGGTAACGATCTGCATGTACTGCAGCAGCATGATCTGACCTTGGAGAAGGAGGCAGTCCCCTACAAAATTTGGAAATTATTGGCAAAGGATTGTGTATGGTACTTTCAGATCTCATGAATTTTGTGGATATAATTAGTTTGACCAATTCGTATTTAAAAAAGAAATAGAATAATAACAAGGGTAAATGAACTTATCACATAAGACAACATGAAAATGCTAAGCTCTTCTCAATCAAAGTAGAGGTAAGGTTTTTTTTCCTCCCATCTAGGTTTTCCAAGACTACCGCACATGCACAGTATGATAAAAACAATGATGTGAACATTAAAATAGTGTGCCATTTGCAAAACTCAAAAGATGAATACAGAAATGAGAGCTTGATGTATTCAACGTGAAAGCTTCAGATCAATTAGGGCACTGCCTCTGGATCTGTAAAAGGCACTCACAGTGTATCCATTTCATCCCATGTCATGGTCTCTAAGTCCAAAATATGCAAATCATTCAAAAGAGATCTCTTTGCATCTTCTCCACCAAATATGACAAGGGTTGAGCCCACAGGGGTCACTGACTGCCCTCCTCGAGGAATCTGAAATGTATAAACATGAAAAAGCTTTACGCTCTTCCGATCTCTACAAGCAAAAGGCAAATTTATAGATTTTAAATTATTTTCATAAGATCGTAGATATGAAAGAAGATACCAGCGATAAATTGACAAGGATTTCAAATTTGGCCACAGTAAAAATGTGGACAAGGAATTTAATATGCAAATACAAAGGAATGCTAGAAGTTGTGATTTTTCGTCTGGTTTGCCTGGATAATTTTCAACGTCGGTAGCTGTTAGTAATTAAAGTGAGATGAAGAAAATATTTAGGGTGTGTTTAATGATGAGACTTAAATCTAGATAAAAAACTAGGTCAAAGGCAAAATTATCGTAAACAACACATTATCTCAGTGATCTTGCATGCGAACCCATAGATTTCCCTAGTTCATAACTTCATTCCAAAATATAGTCTCTTCACATGCCCCCGCAGGCCCAGAGGCACTCCTTAGAAAAGCTCTAACAAACAAGGTCTTAGTCAAATCAAATAGATAAAAGATTGGTACCGGTGGTTTTCCGTAGGTCTTCAATGTCGACCAGGTACGAGATTGTAGGTCGAACACCTTCACTGTGATAGTAAATAAGGGCCCGTTTGGTTAGATTTATAAAATCAATTTATAAAGGAAATTTATAAAGAGTGGAAGTGAGTGGTGGAAATTTAATTGAAATTTAAAATGTGTGGTGATTGTTGAGTAGTTGTCAAATCAACAGTCAAATCATGGTAGGTGAATTTATAAATTACAAAAATAAATTATACCAAACAAGCTCTAAGAAATGCATTGAGAAGCAAAACTCAACTCGGGGTCAAAAACATCAGGAAGGTAATTAGTAAAATCCATCAAGTACTCCACCTTGCGTGTTTTGGAATTTTTTTTTTTTTTGGGGGGGGGGGGGTGTGGGTGGGGGAAGTTGCTGTCATGCAAAATCAAAGATAACAACAATATATAACTAACATTCTTTCCCAATGCACAATTTCAACCTTGTAAAGTTTCAGAAGGACCCTTTGTATGTCCAGCAACTGAAAGTAGCTTATTCCCCTCCCATGGTATCTACAAGGAAAAGATGTTGCAAAAAACATGATATTAGAAACAATAAGCTAGAATTTCCATGAGATTATTATATGAAGTTATGGCTATTACCCTGCTTTTCATTGGATAACATAACAGTCAAATTTCAAAACTAACCAAGGAATGGCCTGCACACGAAGTTATGGCGCCTTCAGTCCCTAATTGAACGTCAACCTTAGACCAGGTCCAACTTCTCAAGTCCAGAACCTACAATGCCCCCTCAAAGGAAAAAATGCCGTGAAACCAATTACTCCAGCAAGTTCAAAGCAAAAATAGATGGATTTAAAAGAAAAGATCTTCCCGACAAACCACTGTAGCTAATTTCACTGGCTTCAACAATGAAACACAGGGAGAACAAAGGAATCCTCGTATTTTCTAAACCATCTAAAATTACAGTCGAAATTTCTGCTGCATGGCAAGACTTCTTCATACGTTGCACACATCAGAAAAATTATGTCCAAACTTTCCGATTGGAGGTACACTATAGACTACAGTGCTAATGGCGTGTGCGTATGATATCCAAGTATAGTATTGAAATTCCAATACCTGAAGATCGTTTAAGTAACGTCCATTATGGTTTCCACCGAATATATACATCTTGTCATCTATAACTGCAGCTCCATGCTGTGGATATGATGAAGCTTTGTTCAGAATATAGAGATATAAAAATCAACGTACATCGAGAAAATAAGTGAACATGATGCATTAATACCTCATATCGGCCTTTGGGGAGCGTACCAGATACTGGTGGTGCAATCCATTGGTCATATACACCAACCACACCAAGACCTTCAGACACAACATCTTTATCCTGAGTCTCCAAAAGGTAGCCATTTTCAGCAGGAATAGTCTTAGTCTCAGGAATAGTATTTTCATTCTCCGTGACAATTTCAGCTTTTGGGTGATGCTGAACCAACAGATAAAATGGAAACTCAGAGAAAAGAACAAGGTTCAAGATATTGATGCAGGAATCTTACAATTGAAAAAATAAGATATTGAAAATACAGTAGTGCCATCTTATCTTACAATAGACATGTATTGTTCAGTTCATTTGTTTACTTATTAATTGATTCTTCCTCTTTTTCTTCTAGAAAGATAGGATGGCACTACTGTATTTTCTTGAGAAAAATAAGTAATATAGGAAAAGAAGAAAATGGTGCTGCCAAACTCACATTCATTTCAACATCTACAACAGGCTCCGCAAAAGAGTTTGAGGCTCTTGAATACCATCCCGGATCTTCTTCCTGCTCAGGAGAAATTCAATACTAACATGTCAATATTTTCAAGTAACTGACACTGTAACAACATATGCTCCGATTAATTTAGCACAAACCTCCAATATTTTAACAAATAGACGCATTGCCTCAGTGGAAGCCATGTTTCCAAGTCCATTCCAGCTTCAATACAAGAAACGACAACATATGTTCAGACATTTTGCATAGCTCCTTTAAGAAAAGTAATCAATCAATATATACAATTTATCAACATCAATTGAAAGTAAAATCCCCGCTAGGCATATCTAATGAAATCAATTCAACTACAACCATAATGAAGATCCAAGTCCAAAATTATGAGCAAGAGGAGGGAGTTTGAAATTTATATCTTTCTGAGAAAAAAATAAATCAAAAATTTTCTTGCATTGGAAGCGGTACCACAAGAATCCTATACATGCTAAGCATTGTTGGTTCCGTAATGCACCCATTGACTTAAGTACATAAATTCATACAGAGCAGTCCAAAGAATTACCCTTAACTATAATCAAACCATGCAAATTATGATAGGCTTTGATAAGTATTTTCTTTGCATAAAACTTAAGACATTTTTCCATTCATTTTGCATCCCAGCTTAGTTTGGGTCTTCTGCGCCATTAACAGTCATCACTTTTTGTGTTATATGCTATGCATTTAAAGGAGAACTTGATACTCAGATATTGCCATGAAAACTTCGATGATAAATATTGAGCTAACAAGTCTTTTCATGCATGCTGCAAACAGACAGGTGTGCAACTAATTTTTCACCCTCGATGCGGTTTTGTTCGCGAGACTTAGATAACCCAATATTTTTAAGAGTCTTTGTAATAGTTTGCATAATGCTAATATACAATCTTTTTTGTGTAACTGTCAATCAAACCCTGTTCTTTCATATACTATTTTTATGTGCATAGAACCCTTTTATAAATTCAAATTTACACTATTCCAAAGTCCAAACCACAAATTTTATATCTTTAAGATAAGACACAGATGAATAACCAAGATATTGTCAATAAACTATGTAACTCGTGCATCAATCAATGAAATCAAAATCAAAGTAATGATTAATGAGTATTTAGAAAACTATGAGCCTGGAGTGTGCTAGTTTGGGTCCAATGTCCACCTTGAAAACTAACAAACAAAACAAGAGTACTATAGAATTTCAGTACTATAAACCTGGTCCATTTGCTTTGTTCAATGGGGCTCCAGGCTCTAGGTTTAGGAATGTTACAAGGCCCTACAGTTGCCTGCAACAAGCAAATGATCATGCATTACTATATGAAAAGATAGCTATATTTAAGAATAAACCATTTACATGAGGCCTGAGGGAAGGGTGGATATTACCTTCATAGTTTTACTTTTTCAAATCTCAAGCATGCACATGTACTATAAACCCAGAGCTAACAAGACTAATAAATATCATCCATTTCCGAGCGTAAGGAAATTTCTTCAACAGCATTTCGAAAAAAGAAAAAAAAAGGTCAACAGAAATTCAGATATATCTCATTTCACAATAATAATATAGCATATCAGCACCAACTTGATAATACGGGCCTCTTTCTAAAATTTTAAATATGACCCCATTGGACTCAGCCAATCAGTAAAGGGAAATCATGAACCGTTTTTTTTTTCAAATGGTACTGCAACAGTCTATAGTATAAGGAACGGCATTTTGCAAGAGTGAGCAAATTCAATCGATAGACATCAGAGAAAAGTAAAACATCATGGACGTTGAAACCTAAATGAAGTGACAAAATGCGACCAAGATAGTTCGGTCGGGGTAATAAACCACACGGGCTAAAATCCCACATCAAATCAAAAGTAAAACTTAAAGGCCTATTATTTCCACCTTGCAGGTTCCCCAAGGCAATCTGATCAGGAAAAAAGCATGTAATCCAAAAAACGGATCAATCCAATTCTGTAATGTAATAAATCATGCATCGTTGGACAAATGAGGAAAAATTAAAATAAAGAAGGTAAACACACTTGCTGGTAGAGTCCGTAGAGGAGGAGAGCGACGTCATTAGAGAACTTGGAGCCAACGCCTTTGGCAGCAGAATTTGGGGATCCACCAAATCCGGCGTAGCTCGCCGCCGCGTAAAATCGCTCCGGGTACGCGAGGCCTGAGACTGCCAGCGCCATCGTCGCCGACATTTGCGTTGCTGCCGTCGAATCAAAACTTCAGTTCAGAATCTCAGATCGACTAAGATTGATGCGGAAACAGAATTAAAATAATGCAACTAAAACCAGTGATTTCAATCGAGAGCAATTTTCCGAGATTTTCTTACTGGTAAAGAGGTTGCAGAATGAAAAATATGTTAGCAAGATTCTGGTGCAAATGAACAATCGGAAGGAATGAATATTAGCGACTCTCTCTGTCTGAGATGCGATTAAGCCCGATTTTAAATGGGGTTAATTTCACATAGGGTTAATTACACCTAGCGTCCCCAACCTTACAGCTTTATATTGATTACGTCCCTAACCTTTAATTTTACATTTTTACATATCTAACCTTTAGTGAAATCCCTTTTTTCGTCCCTGGAGACGGAAAACGTCAATTTCGAAGGTTAAGGACAGGGTATTTTGGGTAAAACAAAAAAATAAATATTTTAACATAATTGAATTAAAAATTTAAAAAAAAAAAGGAAAAGAAAAATGGTGGGAGGGGGACTCTTCCCCTCTCCCAAAACCACCATTCCGGCAGTCTTTGCTACCGGAATGGCAGCCATTCCTGGCAAAGGGGGGGACTCTCCCCCTTTTGCTGCCAGAAATGGCAGCCGAATGGTTGCCATTTCTGGCTGTAAAAGGGGGGAGTCCCCCCTTTCGAGAGTAAAAGCGGGAGACACGGGTGAGATGCGGTCAAGATGGTTTGATCAACTGCTTGGTGGGTTTTCGATAGGCCAAAAAAATGAGTGAGGGCAAAAAAGAAGAGTAAGGAGGAGGTACAGACGAGGGTATGGGCGATCGGGATTTTTTTAGAAGAAGCAACTGTCTGGCTGCTGCTGGGGCTGAGTTAGGGTTATATATCCCGTGCATCGTATTTAATTTTGTGATGGGCCGAACCTTGGAAGAGTAGGAGGGCCAATCTGCATATGTTTTAATTATGGCGCGGCCCATTCAGGTGTTGATTTAAATTGGTAGGCCCAGCCGAAATTGGGTATAGGGGTTTGTAATGGGGCTTAGTTTTTGGATTTGGGCCAGGCTTATAATCTGTTTTCGTTATTATCCGGGCCACAAATGTGCTTTTTTCCCCCCAAATTGTCCTGTAGATTATTTTTCAAGACTCATGCATTGATTTCTCTTTGTTTTTATTACACAAAGAAATTAATATGTCGTAAATTGGACCATTTCTGCATCAAATTTATGAATTAATTAATATGTTTTTACTATTTACCACACTTGCATGTTATTCTCTCTTTTTGCAATAAGCTACCGATTTTTCCTATTTTAAAGTTTGTTCTTTATAGTTTGATGGTTTATTACTTTTGTTATCCAAACCTTTTGGTGTTACCTTATAATAATAATTTATTCATAATGCAGAATACATGGATTTTGGCGATCCTATTCATAAGTGTCGCTATTGTCTTGCCATCTTTTGGTTTGATGAAAGGATTGACAAGCGATACAAAACGTGTCAAAATCTAAAATACTCATTGTGTTGTATGCATGGAAAAATAAAGTTTCCTCTGCTGGAAGACCCTCATCAAATATTCAGAGAGTTGTTGTATGGGAACAGTGAACAAAGTAAAAATTTTGTCAATAACATCTGAACATACAACATGATGTTTTCGTTTACTTCTATGGGTAGGAAAATCGGCGATAGTTTAAATAATGGAAGATTGGCTCCGGTTTTTCGATTTCACGGTCAAATATGTCATTGAATTGGAAGCTTACTACCCACAGTTGGGAATGCTTCATGCTATGCACAATTATATATTAGTGATCCTGCTGCCGAAGTTGAAAATAGGAAATGTGCTATTGGGTAAAAATTTTATTATATTACGGAAAACATATTTAACATGTTTTATTGCTTACTCTATATTGATTTAATATGTCTTTTTTTTGTATATTTGTCCAGGCAAGAATCAGCTCATTCGAGATTGAACGATGAAATTATTTGTGACTTAAAAGACATGTTGGACACTCACAATCATTTAGTTAACCATTTCCGATACGCAAGAGATAAGATGCGGGAAGAGAACACTGGAAATGTGACGATACGACTCATTGGTGTACCTCAAAATAATTCTGAAACCTGTTGTTACGACTTACCCCAAAATGATAATGAAGTGGCTGGATTGATAGTAGGAGATTATGATACTGAACCCGGTCATAGGGATATTATTGTTGAACCACTAAAAGGACGGTTGCAACAGATCTAGTGAAGTGCATCCACTTTACTTGCCTTTACAGTATCCTTTGCTTTTTATAAATGGAAAAAATGGATACAAAAATGGTGTTCCATTGAATTATTCCAACGCAAGCACAGAAGGTGGTCGTAGTAATATTTAAGCATTCAGGAATATTTTGCTTCTTGATTGCAAGAGAGGGTCGGTGTGATGCATATGCATATGCAGCAGTAGAGTCGTCGCGTTTAAATTACATACGATTGCATCAAAAAGAGCTACGGTGTGCAATGTATAATCGTTTGCATGAGGCATTACTCAGAGGTGAAACAAACGTTGTAGCTATTTACCTTCAACGTTTACAGGCGGACCACGGTAGATGATCCAAAATTATCAGGATACAATGACTACATACAGATTTTTTGGATATTCTAATCTATTCATCACTTTTACCTGTAATCCAAAATGGCCGGAGATTGTTTAGTTTGTTTAGAATAGGGGGTTGAAGATAGAAGACCGACCTGACGTAGCATGTAGAGTTTTCAAGATGAAATTGCACCAACTAATGAAAGACCTACGACAGGCCACATGTCTTGGAAAAGTTCGTTCATGTTAGATTTTTCTCTACCTGTATTGTTACTATCTCTATCTAGAATATATTTACTCTCTGTTCATA
>CAVNYN010208579.1:0-14276 GCA_963692815.1 Nyctanthes arbor-tristis
CCACATAGGGATATGTCCTATGTGAAAAACTTTACAAATTGAATTTCTATCCTAGACTAAAAAATATACGTAAAAAAATATTACTAGTATAGTGAAACTAATAGAAATCTCTAAAAGACTTGAAAATGTCACATTGAAATTCACATGCAGTTACAAATAATCCAACTACAGTAATAGGAAGTATTTGTGTAATATATCTAGTCAACAAAAATAGTCAGCTAGTTTGTTTCAAAAAAAAAAAAATACTATATATATATATATATGTGTGTGTGTGTATTTTTTACAAAAGCATCATCAGAAAATGTTCCCTTTTTTTTAAGATCCCTGTTAGGGAAAGGGAATTGAACCCTTGTAAAGAATGAGGAAACACACTCGAATGCATTAGACCACGTGGGTCTTGGCATCAGAATTTTTTTTCTTTTGGAAACGACAGAAAAAATCTACTTTGTTTTGTCATTTAGACGTAAAAAGTCTCTGGTCCTTAAGAAGCCGTCATCTCGTATAATTCACGAATATCTCAAACCTTAGATATTAAAATTTTAGTCAGCAGAGTTGCAATTTTATTCAATAATGGTACTCCAAAAACATAAATTTGTTTGTTAGAAGGAATATTATTGGTTAGGCACATCAAGTATAGTTGAAATAGAGACCATATACCGAACTCATTATTAGTTAGATGAATATATGCTCAAATTTTGGCCAAATATATTTTCTTATTACAAGACAAAAACCCTTTTAGCTACTCTGATACGCTTTATGAAATAATTCCAAACCAAGAAATTAATTGGTCCAAATAGAAACAGGACATTACGGGTCACGGGTTACGTCTCTTACTTTTCGATCCTTGCCTACTTGTAAATAATTTTTTCATATATCCATACTAAATTGTTAACATTTTATTTATTTACAATGTTTAGTATATACCTGAATAGAATATGAAGAGGGAACTGTGACAAGATACAGAATATGTTAAATCAATGGATGGTTGAGAATAAAATTTTTACGAAAAACATTTGAGGACTTAAATATAAAAGGAAGTAAAATGAAACATGTTAAAGAAATTAAGATGTGGTGTGATTATAAAAATTTGTAGTGTCAATATAACGACTATCATGTAAATACAATCTTAATCAAATAATTCTACCATCTTTGTTACAGATGAATATATAATTAGTACGTGATGTTAATTTATTTTTATTCTCTTGTGTGTATAAGCGTTGGCTCATACAAATTTATCATGCAATCATCCTCGTGTAGGTTGAAAGACTTTGCAATCAACCGCAAATTGCCCTGTTTTATTTTATGTTTATTTATTTTTTAAATTGTTAAGAAAAATTTTGTTAGCAATAATATAATAATTTATTTTTAAAAATTAATTTAATAAATTAAAAATAAAAACACTGGTGGTGAGGGAGATCCCCATCCCTGCCTCACCCCCACAGCTGGACCCAAAAAAAAAAAAAATTGTTCTGTCCCATATTGGGCACGAAGAGGCAAGTAATTTTGTTACTCTTACATAAAATGATAAAACAGATAAAAGTTAGCAGGAGAATCATAATTTACAAAACTACATTTTTGTGTAACAAATACGTACTTGTGGAAATTAGATCAGTATTATAAATAATTATATTTATACCAAGGGAGACTATCTACTGGAATCGATGGAAGACATGTGGATAGATGTTTTTAAGCAATGCTAATATTAGGTGTGTTGCTGCACTTTGAATTGCACAAAAGGTTACGTAGGGGACCCATTTGGTTTGAATAATGATAGCAAATGATATATGGTTTTACATAATAGGACAAGATTATATGAGACAAAATCTTTCGTTTTATTCTTCATCTCCTTCACTAAAATTTATGAATCGTTATTTGGTATTAATGTCAGGGTAGCTTAGAGTATCTCTAATGCAAATGCAAATATGAAGATGATTAGAGGTGAAAAATATAGAGAAGATGATTATTTTATAGGTAATTTACACCTAACATCCCCAACATTTCAAGTATTAATAGATCACGTCTCCAACCTTTATTTCTCCTTCTGTGAGACCTTAAACTTTCAAGAAATCCCCGTCTGACTCCCTGATAACAGGGGTTGTCAATTTCCTCCGTTAAATTAGAAGCATTTTCAGTAAAATACAAAAAATATATATTTTAATTTTAGAAAAAAGAAAAAAGAAAAATGCCTTTTTGGCTGTCGGAAATGGGAGCCCTTAGCCATTTCCTGCAACCAAAATGGGGGAGTCTCCTTTCTTGTGCTGTCGGGAATGGCAGCCCTCTGCTGTCAGAAATGGCAGCCACAACGACGAAGATATAGTCGAATGGTAGAAGAATCTATGGGTTTGTTAGGAATCGATAGTCATTGTATGGACATACGAGTCACAGCTAGCCGGCCAGGAATAGGAGAGATCAACGACGAAGCTACTAGCTACTAAGAGGAAAGACGTCTCATCTATCTTTATAGCTAAGCAAGTAAGAAAGGAGTAGCCGATTCCTTTCTTTGTCGCCCCGGGATCATTTTTATGCTCCATACCACACATGCTAATTCCTGACTTGACTCAATAAAGCAAATGGCAGGCTTAGATGTTGATACCCGTGCCAACTTCACCACAGTTACTATGATTATAGTTGTCCCCACTGGAATCAAAATCTTTAGTTGGATCGCTACCCCGCGGGGAGGGGGGCTCGATACAATACAAAACACCCATGTTACTTGATTTTTCTCCCCATGCTATTAGACACCTTTGGTTTCCATCTTTGGACTGCCAAAAATGGCTGCCGGAGTGAGGCCCAAAGGCTGTCAGAAAGGGCAGTTAAAAGGCATTTTTCTTTTTTTAAAAAAATTAAAATATTTATTTTTTTATATTTTACCGAAATTGCCCCCAAGTTAACGAAAGAAATTGACGACTTCCGTTGCCCGGGACTTAGACGGGGATTTCTTAAAAGATTGAGAACCCATATAATGAGAAATAAAGATTGGGGACATTAGCTGTAAATCTCCCTTACTTTATTTGGAAAGAAATAAAAAGTAGTGTAAGGAAAAAATGGGAAAATTAAAAAAAAAATAAATAAATAAAGAATGCGGTTTGCCAAAAAAAAAAAAAAATACAAGAATGTGAAATTGGACGTGGGTTATACACATGGCACAAGAAACGATCAACAGAATGTGAGGGAAAAGTGAGTAAAAAAAGAAAGAATATTAACTTTTTAAAAGAGGGGGCTTCTAGACTCAAGTCATGTGCTTTCACATTTTATCACGCTTTATACTCTATCAAACATTAGTTGCCTTATATACTACTAGTTTTTTACTTGTGTATTACACGGAAACACTAATTCCAAAAAAAAATCAATAATAATAATAATAAACAATAAAATATTAAATAATTACCCGCAAGTAAATTTGCATAACAATAGCAGTAAGCATGTGTTTTTTATTTAGTATTTTTATTAATAAGCTATTAATAGTTACTCCATTATATACTTGTTTAATATTTTATTATAATTTACTTTTCGAATTATCTAACTTTTTCAATATTATTAGTTAATAGTATGGTATTACATATTAAGCATGCATCATAATACACATATCTCGATATCAGTTCGTAAGATAATACCCGGTTTTAATTTGTGCAAGTACCCATAATACCATGTTGATATTTTAGGCTAAAAAATAAACAATAATAAAAAAAGAAAACATAAGAGGTATTGTATAGTTTACTAATTTTAGGCGGGAGAATGAGGTTGATTAACTATGCTATTTTAATTTTTTATTAATAATAATATATATAAATTTACCTAGAAAAATTCAAATATAATTTGTTAGTTTCAAAAGCAATATTCGACTTCTTAAAGACAAATTTTCATTTTAAGAAAATAAATAATAATTAAAAAATATGATGAAAGTTTTAACTTAATTTGACAACCAAAAAAAAAAAAAATTGAAAGTAACCTAATTTATTATACAAATCAAATTGTTATCTTCCAACTCTTCAACAAATCAATTTATTATCTTCTAAATCTTGAAAAAGGAAGTTGATGTAGACAAGAGAAAAAATTGGAAAATAAAATGGAGAGAAAATGGAAACCTAGAAAATGCACCAAAATATTGTACTCCCTTCTTCTCATAAAGATAGTCCAACATTCCATTTCCGTCTGTCCCGCAAAGATAGACCACTTACTAACTGGAGCATACATTTAATTTTTTGTTTCCATGTTTTGTCCCTAATTAATCATCCAAGCCAACCACCAATACAATTCAATATTAATGATACAGGAGGGTATAAATGAAAAATACATGTAAAATTAATTATCTCAACCATATTAACAATTATTTCTTAATTCGTATGAAATTAACTACTTGTCTATCTTTATGAGAGAAGAGAGTACCAGAAATAACCAAAAAAAAATATTGAATTATGACATCATCAGCTTTCTTACGGAGCCCAACTTTAGCCGGGAAAATGAAATTCAGACACTTAAGTGAATTAATTAATATATAGATATAGATAGATATAGATTATCAAACATATCTAGGCTCAAAAGTGGTCTTTCTAACTTTCAAATGTTATGTTTTTAAAACATTGCTCATGCCAACTTATCCAAAATTACAATTACGTATGTTATCACATTATAATAATAATAATATTATTTTTACTAGCGTGTATAAAATTTGTTATTTGAAATAATCAAATGAAAGATATACTCCCTAAGCCCCACAAGGATATTTCTTTTTTATTTTTCACATAAATTAAGAAAGAGTGGTTATATTGATACCACACTTTTTACTAATCACATCATATCTTATTTATTTTAAATGCCTCTAATCTTTACTAATTGTCACATTGATCTCCACAACTTTTCTTTTGTCCTTTTTTCTTTAATCTCCAATTAATTATCACATATTATTTTTTATAACTTCTTTCTATATAACATTTCATTGTAAAAGAGTTCTAAATATTAAAAAATGGGTAAAAAATTATAAAGAAAATCAAAAGGTACATGTATTCTCATTAGTTTAAAGTAGATTAATAAAATTTTTTAACAAGAAAAGTTATCAAGGGAATATTTGTTTATTAATAGAAAGTTTTTGATAAAAATGCAATGAAAATAAAAAAGTTTTGATACAAATATAATGAAAATACAATCTAAGGATATTTATTGCAAATATAATGTGGTGTGATTAGTAGAAAGTGTAGTGTCAATATAGTTTCCTATTAAGAAAACACCATTTAATATTATTGAAAATGTACAATTTAACTATATATTTCCTAATATACCCTTTGGTTTATCTAATATTTTACTTTAGTTATTCTTTGTTATTGATTACTATGAACAATAAATAAGGGTATATTAGAAAACTAAAAAATTAACTTAAGAAATGAGAATATAACTGGGACGGATAAAAAGAAAATAAGGAATATCTTTTTCAAATAGAGGGAGTATAAAAATTATAGTAGTAATATTTTCTTCAGAATTATGTTTAATAATTTAGAAATTAAATGAAAATATTCTCAACCTTTCCTTACTCCTCTGTGCGGGTAGCATATTTATTAGTAACCAACTGTGCATGCATAAATTTCATAACCAACGTAGAAATGTGCACCATTCTTCAATGAGAAGTAAATAATTTGGGAATATTCTTTATTGTATACCATTTTATGTTATTTTTATTTTATTTGCCCATTTTTATGACATACTTTTTAAATATTTTTTTAATCAACAATCAAAGAGAACCAAATCAAAAGCGATATATAGCTCAAAACCAAGGGTAATAGTTCAGGTGGTAAAGAAACAACCCTTATCAAAACAAGATACTGATTTCGATTGACTTGATGCTCCCTCCATGATGATCCCCCAATTGTATTAAAAAAAAGTGATAGCTCAATATATTCAAATAGTAAGAAGCACCTTTTACTAAGATAATGTAGTGAATTCGAGTCTATATCAATACCCCTTCACAAAATTCTCCCCACTAAATTCTCCCTATTGTATCAAAACAATTAGGAAGAACCTCAGTCTTGTCTTGGCGCGTCTTCTTCCCTATATCCCTAATAATAGTGGAACATGTCTCCCCCTATAACAATAATTCATGATTTTCCTTTTTCTTCCCTTCAACTTTGTTAGAAACAACAGCAACACATATAACATAGCTGTTATATGATTGTCTCATCTCAAAGTTTAAATGGTGAGAACGTTACAAAATTTATATGATGGTCAACAAATTTATTTTTCTGTATAAAATTTATTAATAAACGATGGGTTAAAGTTTACTAGACACTGTTTGAAATTTGATTAGTTTACATTTACGTATCAAATGAAATATTTTTAATAATTTTCAATACCTATGACATATCACATTTCTTAGAGTCAAATTTTAAATAAAAGGTAATTTTAAATAAAAGGTTGATACTTCGTTATATTAACATATATCATTAATACAATTACTTTTAAGAGAAATCATAGGCTGTTTACAAACATTAATGTTTGAAGGACATAGTGCACGAAACAAATGAGGGCTAGAACCGTGTTCAAACTATTACATTGATAATAATTGAGAATTATGTTAATGGTGTTCTTTTGCTTAAAAGAAACCTTTGTATTCTTAGCAAGTTACCTTTTAACAAAGAAATTTTGGAATTTTAAGTTTTTAACTTGATTTGACAAATTGTTCACGCAGGTTGCATTGTACCTCTCTAGTTATTCTTACTAAAATTAAGACATGACATTTCTCAGTGAATGGAGCAAAATACAATCCGTGACCCTTGTAATTATAGTTAGATGACAGAAAATAATGATTATATTATATATACTATGGCAATTATTCGCCCGTTTATATAAGAAATGCCTAGCACCAAATTCTTTTCATTAATCAATTATATTTGAATAAATTTATCTGGCAATCCATTACAAAAGTAGCCTCTGTTATCATATAATAATTTCTAGATATACTATATACTTCTAATATGGTTTTGAATGTTCTGTTTCCTTAAAATTTATTATTATTACAAATTATTACAAATATTAAAATCATAATTTCTTAAAATTATACTTCGTTTCTTTCCAAATATATATATATATATATTAATTCCCAATATTCATGTGGTCTGGTGGTATCCGAGGAGATCTCCCATACCCTTTGGTAAGGTTCAATTCCCCTACTCTCCAATCTCCGATAATAGTTAAAAAAACTATAATTAGTTTAGGAATCAAATTAAAAATCTTTGCATGAAGTATTACAACATTATACTTGAGATCCCATATCCTAAAGAAGGGTGAAAGTTATGGTCCATTGCACTTCTTGAACTTTTTCATTTAACCGACGTGTAGATATAAGGGGCCTACTTTATAGTTTAATTGATGTTTTTAAACACACATGAATTTTCATTATCCAAGAATACTAAGTGGAGTTATAAAAAAATTTCCCCACTGACGGACCAATGAATTCGTCTGTGAATGACCGGTGAACCGTAGTACAAATTTGGCTTCTTTCTAAAAATTATTTGTAAGAACAATGACACTGCTTATGGTAATAATGATACAAAAATTATTTTATCAATCTTCTCCTTTAATGTCACATAATACTAACTCGGTCCTACAAAGAGGTATTGCTACACAGATTAAAGATTGACAAGTAATGTAGTTGAAATATTTAATTTTACCTTATTTTTCTACATATACAGATCGGCACCTCCAATACAAAGTAGATGTGAAATGTCTTGCCTCAGTTTAACATGAGAAAAATACACACAAAAAATGTGTGTCTCATATATTTCCTATTTTCTTTTAATTTTCTTTTTATTTTAATCACTTTAATCTCTTTTATCCAATTTTTTTCGTCTTTTACCCCACTTTTTCTTCGTGAAACGTCATGTCATATATTTATATTCCTTTTCATCTTCTTTACTATTATTTTATTATTATTATTATTTTTGAATTTACCTCTATCTCTCCCTTTTTTTAATTTCCCTTTCATTTTCTTCATTTTTCTCCCTCTTTCCACTCAATTTTTCTCTTCTTTATATATATATATATATATATATCATCACTTAAAACATTCCACTTTGACTTTAAGAGACGTTCTGACGCTCTTCCGATCTGTTTAAAATACTTTCAATACATAAGGAGTTGAATAAAAATAATTAATTATGAGGAACATATGGAAATGAAACATTAAATACATGCTCAATATAGAAAGTTGGTTATCTTTTTAGGACGAACCAAAATAGAATAGTGAACTATCTTTTTTAGTAAGAATGGAGTACAAACTTTAATAAAATAGAGGTTGATTAATGACTGTACCGATTAAGAATCACATTTTTCTATTGATCAGTGTAGGAAGCATAACTGAAAATTAGTGTTAGATCTTTCTCATTAAATGTATAAGGAGTTGTGCTACATGAATAAAACTACATACAAAAAATCTAACAAAACTGACACATGACACAATCATGTTTTTCAACACATCACATCACTTTTCCATCAACACTTATCACATAACAACTTGTCAATTTTGTCGTATTTTTTGTATTTCTTTTTGTCCATTTAGAGTTTTCCATGTATAATAAACTATACAGATAAGAAATTAATTTATCTAGCTGTCATTTAATATTACTTGAATAATATAAATTGCTGTTCAAAAATTTTCAAAAGAAAAAATGTTCATTGAGGAACCAACCATTCCCAACAAAAAAATTACTACCTCCGTCCCACAAAGATAGTCCAGTAGTTATTTTTACATAAATTAAGAAACAATAGTTAATATAGTTGAAACATTAAATTTTACTTTAGTTTTTCACATATACTCTTATGTCTCATTAATTGTATGAAAAACTTTCAATGCATAGATAGTTAAATAACAATAATTAATTAAGATCGGAAGAGATGGAAATGAAACATCAAATATATGTTCAATATGGCAAGTAGACTATCTTTTTAGGATGGACGGAAATAGAATAGTGGACTATCTTTTTAAAACGGAGATAGTAAGAAACCACCGATGGAACCTGACTAATGAATCCAAGGATGAAGCAGAAATGATGATTAGCTCTAGATTTTTTTCAGTGAATATAATTTTGACAAATTGCCAAGTAGCGTACGTACATGCACTCGAAAAATTTTCTAATACTCTAAATGTATCAACGATTTGATATACCTTGACAATGAAGAAGTCACATGTGTTTTTAAAGGCCCTAATTTTACAATAAATTGAGCCTCTAAGTCCATACGACCACGGAGGATGGAACATATACTTTTCGAGTTCCAAAGATTTGTTCACATAGACAGAAGACCCACAAAGAGAGTGCCTTAATGAGGATGCTAGAAAATTTTCAAGAATGCCTTAACAAGGATGCTAGAAAATTTTCATACATTCATAAGAAAGAACTATACTATACATACTACTTTCTTCTACAACTTATTTGACAACTTGACACATTTTAGAAATCCATTAATTTCTATAAAAATATTAAATACAAAATTTCACTCCGATAAAGCAAGTTGTGTTCACCCGCGAGAGGGTCGCGGGGTTACAGCACCATCCTGGCTATATGAGGGGTGTGCAAGTTGTAAAATAAGTTATAGAGACGGTAATACATGAAGATTTATCCCATAAGACATTAATTAATTTCTGTCATTTTTTTGTGAAAGTAATTTATCTTTCATTTGATGTCACCTACCATGTAAGAAATGCCAACATCAGTCCTACAAAGATAAATACCACACACCACCATCATTCCACACACTCTTCCCTCTCCCCACATGGAACCGCCATATGCAAACAACTCTCACTGCTCGGTGGAGGTGGCCGCCGCCGCCGCCATGGAGATGGAGGCGCACAGGGTGGTGCCACCACCTCGCCGGAGCACCCTTGAGAAACTCAAGACAAGATTCAAAGAAACTCTGTTTCCAGATGACCCCTTCCGGCAATTCAAAGGACAGCCTCCAAAGACAAAATTTGTACTCGGAGCTCAGTATATTTTCCCTATTTTAGAATGGGGCCCTAAATACAGTCTAAAATTACTCAAATCTGATATTGTGTCTGGCCTCACCATTGCCAGTCTTGCCATTCCTCAGGCCTGCCATTAAAACTCTCAACTCAATTTTTCTATTATCATTTTTTTTCTGTTTTTTCTGATATCTTTGTCTTTTTGGGTTTCATTTTTTCAGGGTATTAGTTATGCAAAGCTAGCCAATTTGCCTCCAATTGTTGGTCTTTGTAAGTGAATTCTTCTGTTTAAAACTTTTCTGTTGCCACCATTAACTTTTCTTGATGCATGGCCCTTCTTTCTCGTCTCACCATTAAAGAAATTCGGTTTAGATTTTTATTTATTTATGTTTTTTCAGATTCAAGTTTTGTGCCACCTCTTGTGTATGCTGTTCTTGGGAGCTCCAGGGATCTTGCAGTGGGCCCAGTTTCCATTGCATCTCTGATAATGGGATCAATGTTAAGACAAGAAGTTTCACCAGCAAAAGACCCCATTTTGTTTCTGCAATTGGCATTTTCTTCAACCTTTTTTGCTGGACTTTTTCAAGCTTCTTTAGGATTCTTAAGGTTAGTTTCTTTATTTCTTTTCCTCTTTTTATTTTTTTTATTATTATATTTTTTTTTTGTGGGGGGTTTATAACTACTATACCGATGTCTGGTGATGTCGACCATAAGATTGGAATGCAGCGAGATAGCCGTGGGGACAGAGATACGGTCATTTAATACTTTTTGTGTTGGTAGGGAGAAAGCCTCGTCACGGTGGGCGATTAATGTATCATTAACTAATGGCTTGAAGGGAGAGAAGAAGAAGAGATAGATTTAGAATAATTAATGGTTATGGGATATTTTGTTACAGGCTTGGATTTATTATTGATTTCCTTTCCAAAGCAACACTGGTTGGATTCATGGCTGGTGCTGCTATTATTGTCTCTCTTCAGCAACTTAAGAGCCTTCTTGGTATAAAAAATTTCACCAAACAGATGGGTGTTGTTCCTGTTCTTAGTTCTGTTTTTCATCACACGAATGAGGTTCGTTTGCCCTTTTTGTCTCATTATAATTTGAGTCGACTGCATAAAATTTTTTTCTTCAGTTGTTTTTGTTCAAAATGCATCGTACATAAAGTCCAAGCCTACTTTTTTCTGTACTACTAGATCAAACGTATACTTAATCTTCTCCACTTTTAAGAACTTCACTAGAGGTTAATTCAATCCAGTGGTAGGTTTCAGGCACGAGATAGTGACGCGATACAGGTTGATGACGTAAGCATATCACCCCATAGCGGTTGTTATTATGTCACATTATCTATCTGGTGTCATACGAGACTTACAGTACTTGATCAAATTCATAATTTCTATCTATAACGGCCCAAAAGAAAAGTGATTTTTTTTAAAATAATTCATGGTAGACAATGTGTGAACATATTCTCAAGTGGTCTATTATTGTAAAAGCAGAATTTTTGCCTTCTGCCACAAAACAGAAGGGGAATAGGACATTAGTCTATAAAGACAATATTTTTCACATGCTAACACACTATTATTAATTTAAATATACAACATATATTCCTTTCAAATCTCATGTCCAATTTATAAGGATAAGAAATCACAATTTTAGAATTATTTAAACCTTTTCTTAACGTGGTTATTTATATATATATATATTTATTTATTATTTATTTTTTTGGTGCTAGTGGTCATGGCAAACTATACTGATGGGCTTTTGCTTCCTCGTGCTCCTCCTTTTAGCAAGGCATATAGTAAGTATTCTTCATTTATTTAATTACTTTCTGATTTCGACTCCAAATTTTATCGGTTTTGATGTTTTATCAAGAATCCTAGCACATCAAGTGGTGCGCGATGGGTCGTGTCTGAAAGTGATTTTGATCGTTGCTTTTCTTGGCAACGAGCATGTACATTTTGTTTTATAAAAATCATAGTAGCAACTTACTAGTTTTCACATGACTAGATTTGAATTACCCTATGTATGTATAAATCTATTTTTTTAAAAAAAAAAAAGAAAGAAAAAAAAAATCTTATGGTTTTTGTATTGTAATGTGTGCTTGTGACAGAGTATGAGAAAACCAAAGCTATTTTGGGTGTCAGCAGGAGCTCCTCTGTTCTCAGTCATTCTATCCACTCTGCTGGTTTTTGCATTCAAAGCTCAAAATCATGGCATCAGTGTAGTAAGTTTCTCTGCTCGACCCCAATTTGTTACAAGAAATTCTACTAATTTTTTCTGTAAAAAATCGTCGTTGGTATTCGGTTACAAAAATAGCTGTTGAGAGACTTTTTCTGATGTTCTGTTTTTCTATTTTCGGTTCAATCAGATTGGAAAACTACAAGAAGGATTGAATCCTCCTTCATGGAACATGTTGCATTTCCATGGAAGCTACTTGGGACTAGTAATAAAAACTGGGATTGTCACTGGCATTATTTCACTCACTGTGAGTGAAAAATACTTGTCCCCTCGAAATATTTTCTTAAGGACCGGCGCTATTTATGCTGGCAAATTTTGTCAAAACAGGAAGGAATTGCTGTCGGAAGGACTTTTGCTGCTCTGAAAAACTACCAAGTTGATGGAAACAAGGAAATGATTGCAATCGGAGTTATGAATATTGTTGGCTCGTCCACTTCTTGCTATGTTACGACCGGTATATCCGTCTTCTCCTCGTCCAAATATCGGGTTAGTTTGTCTGAGAATCGTGGCCACTGATCACATTATCTTGTTCATATCTTAGGTGCTTTCTCAAGATCAGCTGTGAATCACAATGCAGGATGCAAAACTGCAGTTTCTAACATAGTAATGTCGGTAACAGTTATGGTGACCCTCCTCTTTCTTATGCCACTCTTTCAGTACACACCAAATTTGGTTTTAGGAGCAATCATTATAACTGCCGTTATCGGCCTTATTGACATGCCGGCTGCCTACCAAATTTGGAAAATCGACAAATTCGACTTCTTAGTCATGCTATGTGCATTCTTTGGTGTCATCTTTATCTCTGTCCAAGAAGGCCTTGCTATTGCAGTAAGATTCATTGCTGTAAATGACTTTTTACCTCCAAAATTGCAGTCTCGTCTGATGAAATAACATGATTGTCAGGTAGGGATATCGATTTTTAAGGTGCTCCTACAAGTTACGAGGCCGAAAGCTGTAATGTTGGGAAATATTCCGGGGACGAATATTTACCGTGATCTTCACCAGTATCAAGAGGCTCTTAGAGTTCCAGGCATTCTCATTTTAAGCATTGAAGCTCCAATTAACTTTGCCAATACAACTTACCTTAAAGAAAGGTCGGTTTTTGCTTCCTATCAACAAATTCTGTTAATTGCAATTTCGTTGTCCATATATAATCTCTAGTTCTCTGTTTCTCTCAGAATTTCAAGATGGATTGAAGAGCATGAAACAGAGGATGAAAATTTCAAAAAGCATTCTACAATCAAGTTTGTCGTACTTGATCTGTCAGGTGAGTTTATCAACATACAATCATCAGCATTTGCATTTGATCGATTTCTTTTACTTATACACGTCAAGAAATTGTGCTGAGATAACATTTGCTTGATGATTTATTCAGCGGTGAGTGCAATAGACACGAATGGAGTCTCGTTCTTCAAAGATTTGAGGATGGCACTTGAAAAGAAGGGTATCGAGGCAAGTGACGCGAAGTACCCTTTAAGTTTTTAAACAAATCTCCATTTATCTTCGGCTTATCGCAACCTAATTCTTGTGCTGTTTATTCTACATAACAGCTTGTACTGGTGAATCCACTCGGCGAAGTAATCGAAAAATTGCAAAGAACAGATGACTACAGAGAATTTGCAAAGCCTGATTGTATGTTCTTGACAGTGCGGGAAGCCGTAGCTGCTCACTTACCAACAATTAAAAGCCAATCATCCAATCTTGTATAGGCTAAGGCTTTTAGTTTCAACATATTTTGTCCTGTTTCTTTTTTTTTTTTTTTTTTTTTTTTTTTTTTTTTTTTTTTTTTTTTTAAGGTTAATATTTACACGAGTGTGACTGTGTGAGCAATATAGATGGCCCTGAATTGTTAAGATTGGGGTAGAAGATGTGGAAGACATGGAATCTTCTTTTATAAAAATCCGTTTAGTGAAGTTTTTAATATTTCCATCATCGAGTGTCCGTCTACTTCGTTGCTATTAATGTTCAACTACTTTATTTATTTATTTTTTTTGGGGGGGGGGGGGGGGGAGGGGGTTCCCTCTTTGAGGACCCCCGGAAGTTTTGAGGCCTCCTTCAGCCTCAAAATATATTTTGTGGTATCTCCCTTCAAAATCGTGGT
>CAVNYN010208583.1:0-52201 GCA_963692815.1 Nyctanthes arbor-tristis
TGGGTGAATTACATCCTTGTGTGAACGGGCACATCCAATGCATTAAGTCTGTGTGTAGCTTCTCTATTGACTTCTTCTAATTTAGCTTTTCTTAGGAGCTGTTCTTTAAAATGAATGCTGCATGAGGCTTTGGATTAGTCTGATTGTGTTGCATGTTCATACGCGAGATCCCTATCAGACTTGTTTGATTTGTTTATCCTATTTTGCAAGTAAGGCCTCTGCAATTTTTATAAATATATAATTTTTTTTTGAAATTTATGGGAGAAAAATCTCAATTTATAAACATTAAGATTATTAAAACTTGAAATTAGTGACACGTGCAACGCATGTGCCGTTACTAGTATGGGTAAAAATTCAATGCTAACTAATAACTATTAGTGTGCTGCATTTGAAGCCGGTCATTGTCAGAAGTCAATTTTGTCCTAAGATTTGATGCAAATCATAAAACTCATCTTCAAGCCAGGGCACCAAATTTGGTGCGAAATGTAATAGTGGCTCCTTATTTTATTCTCTCTCAACTATCTTATTGGGAAAAAAAATTCTGTTTCCGTCTCACAGAGAGATTTCCTTTCTATTTTTCATATCGATTGAGAAAACATAATTAATTTTGTTGAAAATGTACAATTTAAGAATATATATATATACATTTTGATTTATTTAATATTTCACTCTAGATTTTCTTTATTATTAATTAATACACAATAAATAGGGATATTTTAGAAAACTAAAAAGTTAAATAAGTAAAGGAGAATATAATTTGAGACGAATAAAAATGGAATAGAGAAATATCCTTTTGGGACGGAGGAAGTATCCTAATTCCAAAATTATTTAATAGTGGTTCGAATTGTACTGTAATAGTTAGATATTCAAATTTTCTTCTAAAAAAATATTTAACTAAAATTTATGTATCTCCCCCTTATTTTGAAAGGTGTATCAAAATAACTGTAGTTTGTTATAGTTGAAACGAAATTGAAAAACATAGTGCCAAGAGGGGGAAAAGATACCAACATTGCAATAAATTGTGACAAAAAAAATTAAAATGTGACGTTACACTAAATTTGGCGAGGCATTTGATTATGGCTTGGAGGAAGTTGTGTACCTAGAATGAGTTAGATATGCCCTCAATCAGAAAATCAGTCAACTGCCTATCTAACTATAATGGACCAAATTACAAAGAATCAGAAATATAAGGACTTGGATGCAAAATAACAAAATACCCTATTTTAATATGTAATTTAATAAGATGGATATAAAAGATGAACACAAGATGGGGTGGATGCTTGATATTATTTTTATTTTACACGTATGCCTACCCCTACATAGTTCCAAAAAAGGAATTCATAAATAAATTTGTCAAAAAAATGAGCTAAAATTCTGAATCCCAGAACTAATAGATTACTACATCATAGACTCACAGTACATTTGTTTACTAGGAATTATTAAATGCCCATATGCAATTCATTCTAAAAATAGTCCCCAATGAAACTGCTAAAGCCCATTTGCCATCTGTCTTCAAACTTTGCTTCAAAATTGGGATCATAAATTTCCAAAGCAAGTACTCTGCACGATAAAGTCAACTTCAAACAGTACTTTCTTCATTTTGTACGGAGTAAAAATTCACAGTTGCATCAAGAGTAATTGCAATCCAATCGAGTTGGTGAACTTTATACCCAACAACTTAATGCTGAACCAATCCATCTAAAAGTACGTTCAACACAATCCTCCAAGTGTTTCAATACCACGTTGATCGATCCTCGTCTGCAAGTACCTTAGACTGCTAGCCGGGACATATTTGTTATGTAAAAATATGTAGTCTTCAACAATTAATTCCATCACATGGTAGCATTACTAACCTCTCATGGCCTCTGCCCACCC
The DNA here is from genome assembly GCA_963692815.1 of Nyctanthes arbor-tristis. Taxonomy (NCBI): domain Eukaryota; kingdom Viridiplantae; phylum Streptophyta; class Magnoliopsida; order Lamiales; family Oleaceae; genus Nyctanthes; species Nyctanthes arbor-tristis. The sequence goes on from CAVNYN010208583.1 coordinate 1,876, forward strand.
CCACAGTGTATATATTATTTCTCTGAAATGTATCCCCCAACTACTTTGCTATATTATATCTTCCTTATTGTATTACCATAATTGTTATTATTATTATTATCAGTCACAGCTCAAAAGAATCAAGAAATTAACATTATGCATTATTGGATCCTGCATGCATGCAGGGCCTTTAATGCAGTAGAACTACTTTTGGAGCTCCCATTAATGGCTACCCAACGCTCTTGTCTCATATCCAACGCTAGATTTAATTCAATAACTGAGTATATATTTTTTTTCATCATCAAAGTTTCTGTACTGAGAGATTCACAAGTTAAGGAAAAAAAAATGGGATTTTTGTTGCTTCTAGCATTTGCACTTGGGGCCATTGGGGGGTTGAGGGGGAGTGAATTCTGATGATCCCCCAACCACACTTGTGCCTGCTGTCATTACATTTGGTGATTCAGCTGTGGATGTGGGAAACAATGACTATATCGGCACCATTTTCAAGGCCAATTATCCGCCTTATGGCCGGGATTTCAAGAACCATCAACCTACTGGGAGGTTCTGCAATGGAAAATTGGCTACTGATATCACTGGTATTTGGGTTGTTATCTTTCAATTCAGCTCCATTTCATCTTCAGTTGGGCTAATTTGTTTCGTTTTTTTTCCGCGCAGCGGAGACTCTTGGATTTACGGCGTATCCACCGGCGTATCTTAGCCCTCAGGCATCTGGGAAGAACCTTCTGATTGGGGCCAACTTTGCTTCTGCTGCTGCTGGATATGATGATCAAACAGCCATTCTAAGTGTAAGAATTTAGTATCCAACATTAAATAAGTCGAATCTAGTATCAGTATATCGTGAAAATCGAACCCAATTTTGTGTATTGCAGCATGCAATTCCCCTGTCACAGCAATTGCAGTACTTCAAAGAGTACCAAGCAAAACTAGCAAAGGTAGCAGGGAGCACCAATTCAGCATCCATCATCAAGGAAGCATTGTACATATTGAGTGCCGGTAGCAGCGATTTTGTGCAGAATTACTATGTCAATCCTTTTATCAACAAAGTCTATACTCCCGATCAGTACTCGTCAAACCTCGTCACCATATTTTCAAGCTTTATCACGGTAATATACCGACTAACAACTTACGCTTTTACATCAAATGGCCCTAAACCGAATTCTAACGAGAAGTTGGTGTAATTGGAAAACAGAATTTATATGGGCTGGGAGCCAGGAGAATTGGGGTGACTTCACTCCCACCATTAGGCTGCCTTCCAGCAACAAGAACTCTGTTTGGATTCCACGAGAGTGGCTGTGTGTCTCATATCAATACAGACGCCCAAGGATTCAATAAGAAAATCAACGCAGCCGCCACCAAACTCCAGAAACAACTTCCTGGACTTAAAATTGCCATTTTCGACATCTTCAAGCCCCTTTATGATCTTGTTTCAAATCCATCAAAAAATGGTACTATCAAACAAATAAATATCAGCAACGTCAGTAACTTACTTACGTCTGCTGAAGCACCTAATTCTTTTTTGCTTCTACAGGATTTACAGAAGCAAGAAGAGGTTGCTGCGGAACAGGAACTGTAGAAACAACTTCGTTTTTGTGCAACCCAAAGTCGATAGGGACGTGCAGCAATGCAACACAGTATGTATTCTGGGATAGTGTGCACCCTTCTGAGGCTGCTAATCAAGTTCTGGCTGATTCATTGATAACCCAAGGGATCAGCCTCATCAGCTGAGCCAAGATAGTCTACTGCAACAAGTGCAAAAGTTATATGTTAGCAGTATTATACACGTTAAAGCTACTACTTTTACATCCTCAAAACCACTCAATCCTGCAGTTTCTGTACTCTTAAAAAGGCAGTACAAATTAACGATGACAAGGATGTTACTTATTTCCTTGTTTTCTCTTGAAAGAAAATTAGAAGGGCTTTTTCTTTTTACTGTTTATTATTTTTGTGATAATAAAAGCAACCACATACTATCTAGCTATCTATTATTGATTTCCATTCAAGTTCGCTTGACACAGAGAGAAGACCTGAAACTATGTACACAAAGTGATACGCAGTTACAACCCTCTTAAAAATAAGCTCAGTTGAATTTTGGACAATGAATTATGCATCCAAGATTAGGAGAAATCTATAAAGGTGACAGTTGACGTGATTTAATACGAGATATTACTTAAAAACTTCCGGAGAGAGGAAAAGAACAAGGCATTGAATACACAATTGAAATGCTATTACTTCAGTTGAAATTCCTACAGTATGTTTGCCTTGTCTGTAAATGGCAGAGCATAAGGTTCCAATACGAAAACAGAAGGCCTCAAGAATGGACTTTTTTGGGTAAAAGATCCATTAACTGACAGAGAGCAGCGGGTCATATGAATTAAAACTAGAGACGAATTACAAGTATGTTAGGAGGAACAACAAGAAGTAACGCAACAAACTGGCTGCGCAAGCAGGGCAGATGGAATTGGCCAGACAAGCAATGAACGGCTTTCTCTACAGCTAAAGCAATCCTATTTTTCTTCATCAGCTGTTGAACTGCTTTCTCTACAGCTATATTTGCAGCTTCTGCGTTTCTGATTTCTTCATTTGTGGCAGCAGTCCATTAACTTTATTATCATGCCCAAGCTACCAAAAAAAAAAAAAAGAGCAGGTACAAATATGTCAGGCACTTCAGATTGCAAATAATACTTATTCGGAAAACCTATGGATCATTTAAGAAAGCATAACAAGCACAGACCTGAAGATTCTTAACAGAAGCCTGAAGCACATGCCCAAGGTTGGCTGTCCCAGAGATGGATGTCGCAACATTAGGTTTTACAGTTACAGATCCTTGAGAGAACTCCTTAGTGACTCCCTTGCTCCTCTTTTTTCCCAAGTTTCTAGACGGTTTCTGATCCTTTGTAGTCAATGCACCGATAATCTTGTTTTGCAGTATTTCAGGTAGTTTTTGATTCTTCATAGTCCCCACGAGGCCTTGAGGAAACACGTCAGGTGTAGATAATTTCCCCTGCTTTAAGAAACCAAGCAAAATAATAGGAAAGTAAGATAACACATTTCCAGTAAATCTGAATTTCCACGAATGAATATGCTATGAGAAGAAGAGAACCAGACACATACATGGTGTTTCTGTCTACAGTCCATTGAATTACTTCGCAGTTTTCGCTGCAAAGGGATCTGCAGTAGTGTAATCCACAGTCATATAAAGAGGAAAAAATTGATAATGATTATATCATTATGTTACGATCTAAGAAAGTACACTTACATTTGTAGAAAGGTTTTCTTGGCAATTCTGAACTCCATAATACAAAAAAGGCCTTGCACTGTTTTGATATGGAGAAACTGAAAGGTCTTCTGAATATGGATTCCAAGAAGTCATTTGTGGTATGGGACCATTTTGATATGCAGTATGCTCCCAAGGGCGGTAACAAGAGAGGTCAGGATGCAGTGGCTGAAATTCGGAAGCAGTGACAACCAAGCTACGAGTGCAAAATGACTGAGGTGAATACTTCGTATGACAACTTTGCATCCCCTCTGGATTGTACAGAACAAAGGCCACATACAGAGTCCTCCCGTGGATATTAGTTCCTAGGAAGAACCAACCAAGTAAGATCTGGAGAAAGAATGATCCATGACATACAGGAAACAGGAAGGAGAAAACGAGATTCAGCTTACCATTTAATGATTGCAGAGCCTTCCCAGACTCATTTGAATTGGAAAAGCTAACAAAACCGCATCCTTGGCTAACTCCATCACTACCACGGATCACAGTTGTCGATGTTACTTTTCCATAACCACTGAAAATTTCTTCCAATTTTCGGTCATCGATAGACACTTCTAGATTATCCACAAATAGAATTGAAGGCTTTAACTCCTGATAAAGACTTTCATGCCCATATCCATATATTTGTCTTAGAAGCTTCACTCTGTCAGATTTCTTTTGAGCTGGTCCCACAAAGAGATTCTTTATTCCTGATTCATGGCAAAATATACGATGTGAAGTTCTACACTGTAAGACAGTAAAGAAAAAAGGAAAACATGCAAGACATATCCAAACCAGGTAAGAACGATGTTTACCAATCAGTGCTCCATTTAAAGCCACCATGGCATTTATAGCGTCTTCATGTGTTTCAAAATTTACAAATCCAAAACCTTTCGATTTCCCCTTCTCATCTTTCATTATGATAGCACTGAAGACCTTCCCATATTCTGAGAATTTCTCTTTGAGCAAATCCTCTGTCAAGTTATCATCTATATTTTTGACGTACAAGTTTGTAAATCCTAGCCCTGTGTCCTTCCTTTCATTCTTTTGAAGGAACTTCGACACATATCTGAAGTAAACAAACAAGGAACATAGAATTAAAACAATACTCTAATATTGCATCTAAAAGTATAAAACATGCTCAAATGATAAAGCTACCATTATCACCGAAGTTTGTCAGATATGATGAAACTAAAACTAAAGAAAGAACTTCACAAGTGTCCTGGTTTGTCAATGATAGTGGCCTAATTACCCAGTTTGCCAATAAGCAGTGAGTGAATGGAACATCAGCTGGAATGATTTTCTATCCTTACACATTTATTTTAATCCCATATTATTCAATTAGACAATTATCTTATTCAGAATGATAAACAAGCCATGAAAGGAAATGAATGCATTAGTTAAAGCACTTCTGGAAACATGTCTCCTTGAGAGGTGGTTCAAAGGAGTAATTCCAAATGTAATATGCTGTTTGATGAGTTAGGTAGCATGATCAAGTGATGCTACAAATTCGTAAGGATTAGAATAAAGATTTGAGTCAACAAAATGAACTGATAAAATTGAAATTGTTAAAATATTCTTTAAAATCAAGAGGAAAATGATATGCCCCCAATTTTGAGGGATAATAAGAGCAGCAGCAGTCATCCAAAATGTGCCTCATAGTTGGAAAAACAAGAACTGACAGAATAAAGCAAGGACTTACAACTTCTTGCCTTCCACAAAGGTGCCATTCATAGCATTCAGAGCTGCCATTGCTGATATCTCAGAATCAAATTGAACGAATCCAAAACCCCTACTCTTCCCATTTTCCTCGGCCACTTTGCATGAAAGTATATCTCCATACTTGAGAAAGATTTCTTGCAAGCGAGCGCTGGTAATTGAAGGGTCAAGATTTTTTATAAAGAGGTTCCCAATGCCAGTCTTCCTCATCTTAGGGTCTCTCTGACGCCACATAATCCTCATAGATTTACCCCTCAATTTATTGTAGTTTAGGCAAGCAAGGGCAGTACGAGCTGATTAAACAAAAAACTTTTGTTTAGGGAGACAATATGACTAACAGAAACTCACACAAATCAAAAGAAGGAATTAGTTCTCTGAATTCCTACACAAGATAGGCTCAAGTAAACCCATTTTCTTCATATGTCTATTCAGAAGACAAGCGTCCCGTCACAGGAATCCAAATCTTTAAATCCAAAGTTCAACACCAAAAATTTCAGAGTTCAAAAAATTATTTCCTTGAAGAAAATCATAATCGAGAGAAAGAACAGAACACTATTTTAAGTAAGACGTCACAGGCAAGAAAATTGACAGATATGACCAAACACCAATATGTATGAAAATCATCTTCATAAACTTGCATCGAGAAAAGCCCCTTTTCAGTTAAAGATTTTACTAGGTGAAACGAAAATCACAATCTCTTACATTCAGGAAAAATAAAGAGAGCTAAAGATGAAAATAAAGAGATGACACTACAGAAACAATACAGCACCAAACCCAAGATGAAAAATCAAAACCCAAACACTAATGTTCATACACCAGAAACCAAAAATTACACATTGAGAATGACACACACACATTTTCACACAAGCAAACTCTGAACAAAAATCTGGAAACCAGAAACGAGAAAAAAGAAGCAAACCTATTTTGTTGGTTGATTTCTAAAGAAAGCACATTACAAAAACAAAGTTAGACAAAAGTTCTTTACCATCAGAGGGAGAAGAGAAGTTGACGTAAGCGTAGCAGAGGGACTTGTTGGAGAATTTGTCCCGGCAGAGGCGAACGGATGACACTGGGCCCACCTGGCTGAACACCGGAAATAGATCCTTCTCCGTCACCTCCGGGTGCAGATCACCCACGTAAAGCGACGCCCTCTGCGTAGGGTCAGCCAATGGTGGCACAGGAGCTGAAACGGGTGGTTGTTGTACCGACGTCCTCTGCGAAGGACCCCCCGCCGGTGGTGGCAGCGGCTGAGCTGCCGTGGTTGCCGCCATTTTCTTTCTTCAATAATGGATATCAGAACCTCAAGAAGTTAAACACTTCACAGAGAGAGAGAGAGAGGAATTTTGAGCATACGAACTCTGCATCTGTAAATGTAACATATATATATATATATATATAAATGTGTGTGTGTGTGTGAGAGAGAGAGAGAGCACCACAGTGACGGTTATAACTGCCAGTCGGTACGAATCTCTATACGGACGTTGAGAGTACGTTAAATCCCTACCCACCTCTTCACTCTTCAGATATTATTAGGATATATTCATCTACAAAAAATGGTAACGTGAGTGAAAGACGGCAAGTTCTATTCAGGAATTCAATCACGTTTCTACTGGCAGTTGGCATACTTGTTGCATGTGCAATGTACTCAATCAACAGTGTTACATAAACAAACACCATGCTAGTAGTAAATTCTGGTAACTTACCAGTCGTTAAATCGATACTGAATCACTCTATTTTTAACAATTTAAGGCACAATTTACAAGTGAGATCGTAAACGTAAAGAGTTTTTCTATTAACAGTCAGACTCCATTCGACACACGGAGCCCGATCTCATTCAATAGGAGAGAAGCAGGTGTGATTCAAACTCTAGACCTTCTGCCTGAAACGTGAGAACATAACCACTGTAACACTTGTTCAAACCACAATGAGATAATGACATCATTATTTGAAACACAGAGCTGGGAAGAGTTAAGTATTGAATCTACAATTCTTCATGCTACAAAATCCAACAGTTCTTGACATTATTCCATTACAGAACAAATTTTCTTTGATTTGATTTCTGGAAATCTACCAGACTCACAAAATTTCAGATGTTCTATGTACATTGTACAAGGGAGCTATAGGAAACTTAACTAGAAACAGGGCCCATTTTCAATGTTCTAACCAAGGAGGAGAGGATACTGCAACTGCATGTCAAAAAGAACTAACTATAGGAGGCTGACCTCTTCCGAGACGATGATATTGCATGAGAGTTTTTCAAAGCTTCAGCAAATTTTACCAGTTCAGATTTCTCTACATCTTTGGCATGATGAATTTGACTAGCGGATGAAAAATCATAAGACGAGGCAGTTTTTCTATGAATGCTGAAGGAGTTATCTTCACTGTTTCTTCGCGAGTAACTAGTACCTTTCCTTTTAGCAGCCTTTGATTCTTGGGAATTAGATCTCTGCATATAGGAGGAATGTCTATATAAACCGCAAGGTGAAGTTCTTGAGGGAATACCAGGATTGTGCCTTCGAGAATCACTGGAATATATCCCAACATTATCTTCAACAGAGGTACGACTACGACGATGACTATCTTTTCCTCGTACAAGTCTCATCAGTTTGCTGAAGACTTTTGTTTTGCTTGAGGTGCTGGTTTTATTAGCCAATGAGGTATCAACAGAAGAATCATCAAGATCACCTGAATCTGTAAGGAATGAGCCTGAGGAAGATGACCACCGATCAGAATCAAAATCCGCAATACTAATCGCCTTTTCAGTTGACCCTTCTTTATGTGCATATTCAAGTATTAGTTGTTTGGCTTTCTCCTCCGATCTGGGACTTAATGTTTTACTAAGATCCCTTGCGACTGTTTTACCAGGAGCAGGTTGATAATTTCTGAGTTCATAGCGTAAGCAAGCATTTATCCATCGAAGATAAACTAGCTCCTCAGCGTCACTGCAGTGATCAGCTTGGAGCTGTTCAATTTCCTTTCTCAGATCTTCATTTTGTTGTCTTAAATTGTGACTCTCATTTCTAAGCGTTTGAATCTGCTACGCAAAATATGCAAAAAGTTCCCATCAAGAACAAACTCGTCTACAATAGGAAAGAACAAAAGGGTAGAGGTTAATAACAGAAAGAATTACCTCTTCATCATTATCTAAAGCAGAAGTAGCAATCATCTGTAAGCACTCCAATTTTTTAGCTAATTCAGAATTTTCCAGCTTCAGGTCATGATTCAACTTCCTTATATCATGCAACTCGTCCTCAAGTTCCTTCACTCTTTGAAGCTTATATTTGATATCAGGATCATTGTTGAGAGCCTTCATTTCCTGGTCCTGCAGCTTCATTACTTTTTCTTGAAGTGACAAGATTTGTTCCCGGTTCTGTTCAGCTTCAGACCTGAGTTTCTTCCTCAGCAGCTTTATCTTGGCCTTTGCAGTTTCAAGCTCAGAAACAACTTTAGCATAATCAGCCACTTCTGCTTCTAGTCTTCTATTATTGGCCTGTAAGGATTCAATCTTAAGATTATAAAGTTTTGCCTCCATATTGTTCAGTTTTAGCCGGTTCTGGAGCTCCATAACAGCAGTTTCCTGCTCTTTGAGGCCATAGTACTCCAGAAGTTGAACCTCAAGTTTCCCTTCCCTTTCTTCAAGCATTTGAATCTTGCTCCTTAGACTCCTAATCTCTCCGTCATGTTCACTGGGCTCAATGTATCTGTATCCCTGTAGTGATTCTACATCGAGAACTTGAGTGTCCATATTTGTGAATGGAGATATACCAGCCGTCATGAGAGTTGAGTCACATCCCTGTACAAGTTCGCCGAATTCCGGCAAGAGATAATCATCTCTATCTCCAATGTATCTTGCAATTTGTGAGGGATCCTTGGTGGAGGGAGATGGCTCCTGCAAGAACTAATGCTTATACAAAACAGGAAAGTTCGCATGGGAGTAACTAATGTCCATCAAATATGGGAAAGTCATCGTCATCATATCAGGAGAAGGATGGCTATAACAGATCAAGATTTAAAGCAATTCAATCAGCTCAGTCCAGAAATTTAGTTCCCACGTGATCAAAAAAGTTAGAAGCAAACAAATACTAGTTTTAAAGCAACTATAATGATAATAACACAAACATAAAATTCTCGCAACCTGAAAGAAATTTGTTTTGAACTTTCAGGCATGTTACCCGAAGGAATATGTGGTAGTAAACAGATGATATCGTAGGTGATAGCTGTGACTACTAATTCCCTCAAATATCCATGTACAAGTATGTACTCTGCATGTCGTTGGGAGTCTCATAAACAAGATTTTGAGATCATCTACCCAAAAAAATATTTTAAATTAGTAATCAAATAAATTTCTCTGTTATGCACCATGAAGAGATCATGTTAGTTACCTCCAACTTTTGCCTGTTAGCAAACCGTTTCTATTTTAAAATAGAATATGGTCAAGCCAATCACATTCACATATTTTGACGGGCGCACGTGTACTACACAATATCAACCATTACTTCTCACAAAATCTATTTCCATGTTTAAATAGTACTCTAATATCAAGCTTGCTAAGTTAAATTTATTTTAAAGATAACCACCGACCTTAAGGGAGGCTTTTTCCTTAATGATACAAAACAAAAAGAAGGCTAAATAGTCTGTATGTCCTTTCTGCTCCTCTGTCTATGACTTCCATCCCTCTCCCTCCCTCTCTGATCTAAGAGTCCCCCTGGCCCTATTCTTCCACCTCTGGTTTAATGTTATGGTGGATTCTACAGTTAAGAAACAGTACGCCAGTAAATAAGTCATACTAAATAAATGTTCTTTTAGGATATGGTATTACTAAGATCTCATAGTCATCGTGTGATTAAGTGTTCAGGGTCATTTATGCATCCAAGAAGTAAGCAAAATTAGTTTCTTACCATCAAAATAAAAAACAGCTTAAAGGATCAACCAAATCAATCAGATATCAGTAATTTCCATAAATATCATATAGATCGAATGCCCAGGGTAAGAAACATCAGCAGAAAACTAAGCCTTATTACAGTTATGAAATCATTATACAGGAACATCCAGAACAGAAACAGGGAAGCAAGAATCCCATGGAAACAAAATTATAAATAAAGAATCTATCTTACGTATCCTTTGGCTGTCAGTTCAGCAGAATTCCGAGAATTTGGTGCTTTCTGCAGAGCTTGATCATCATTCCCGAGCTCACAACTTTCCCCTCCCGCATCTGTCCCTCAAATACACATGCATCTTATATAATCACATCACCAATTAAAAGAAAACTCTTAAAATCAGATATTTTTTTAACAGAAAAAATTAAAGAGAGAAAGGCTGACCTTGGTATGGTTGTGGAGGCTGAGGTTTATTAGGCTTGATTTTCTTTGTTTTGAAAATGGTAAAAAGAATCCCCCCAAGAGAAATAGCCAAAGCAACCCCAAATTTCACGAGCACGGGCGTGATATCCCTTTTCTCCCTCGCCATAGTTTTCATGATAATAACTTTAGATTATACAGAGATCACATATCTACTTATATACTCCTCTTCTTCTTCATCCTCCATCTGTAACACCAAAAGCAGACATATTCTGGCGACGCATTCGATCAAACGGGTAATCTGCAACATCAAGCTTAAAACCTCGAATAAAAGAACAAAAAGAAAACCCGGGACTTACTGGTGGAACAAGAATTCTTCCTTGGCATTGAAATTTATGGAATTTAAACCAATCGGAAAAAGAAAGATGTGGGGTTGGATGCTTTTTGGCGTGACCTGTTGTTCACTTTCAAATCGCGCATTTGTTTTGTTCTTTGATTTTGTTTACTATTCACTCTCCTCTCCCTCGTCTATATATGGAGAAGATGACAAGCATCGGACATGAAAGGAACCAGTTGAATATGAGCAACCTTAATTTATTTATTATTATAATCTGTCATCATGCCTTGTCATTAATAATTTATTCTTATAAAATACTGTTATTAATTAAAATTAAAATTAATTTGTAGTCCAATAATTGTAATTTTTACAAATATTAAAAAAATGCAATTAATAGTTTTAAAAATGTAATATTTAATATTATTTTTTAATATATATATTTCATTTATTAAATACTAATTAAACCATTTGCACATATAAGAAAACTTATTAAAATAAATTATTAGATACTTAAATATAAATCTGTAATATTTACATATTTGTAAAAATATAAAAATAAAAATATACATTAATTGAATAAATAAGATCAATAGACTTAATAATCGTAACGTTCAAGATCGTTTAAAAGACAACTGACATTCTAACATGTAATCTTTTGTGCACATATATAATAATAAAAATATATATGTTATCCTCGTCATTTTAAAAAATCTTAATAAAACTAACAAATTCAAAAAAAATATAAAATACATTAAAAAAATTCAAATAACATTAAATTTACCAATACACACAGTAGAGATTCTGAATTAACGAATTATAATGGATTAAAATTTGTTTTATAATTGACATTTCAGATTTGGTATTTTAATTTATTAGTGAAAAAGATTAATAAACAAAATAAATGGACAAAACAATTAAGGTTTAATTATTAAACCCAATTGTCACATGCTCAAGTCTTTTTTGAGTTTTTTCATAAAAATTTTTTTAAAAAAGAAACAATTACTGTAAAATTTATTAAATAAAAAAAGTTGAAAAATCGTGGTACAAATGGTACCGAGACTTAAGTAGATTAATTAATATATAGATATGTAGATTATAGATTTCACTTTAAATAATATTATTTTATTGATTATAAAATACACGAATTGAATAGAGGTATATCTAACTATAACTTTAGAAGGAAAGTGAATTATATTTTGAGACAGATGAAAAAAAAGTTAGATTATTTTTGTGAGAAAAAGAGTATTATTATTATTATTATTATTAAACGAGGGCCAGCAGCCCACGCCGGTTGCGTTGAATATTTTGTCTTCTATGTCTAACTAATCATGATTAGGTGATCTGAAGTAGGATAAATTTCTTCAAGGGTCCTGATCGTTTGCAAATGGGAAACTTAAGCATTCGATCATTGACATGTGTTGCACATGTCTCAAACCTTTAAAAACTTTGACACTAGCGATTGACAATAAATGTTTCCTAGCATATTGCTCAAGAGATACTTGATTTATTGCAATACGAAGCAGGGAATATAAGTGAGAACCTCATAAAAAGCTAAAATCAGAATTCATCAGTGAGAAGAATAGACCTACCAAATTTTATTAATGTAATATTGAACTCAAAAAACCATATAGATCATGAAATAATCTTACAAAAGCCTTAAAAGGGCAAAACGATAAAATTAATAATAACTAAAAAAGTTTGAAAATAGAAAAAGTGGATTTTGGAAGTCTAAATCATGAGACGATCGAGATCCATCATGCACTATGCTAAGGAAGGTGAGTTTTATTTGCCTTACTGTTTTGCTTTTGGAATGGTATTATTGACTCAATTTGGAGAGCGAGCGATGAACTGTTAAATAACGATTTTGCCATTTTTGATGTAGTTCTTCTTCGATTCACTCAACCATCGGTTCTACATCATATTTGTATGGGAACTGGTGGATGAGTTTGTTTAAAATGGAGACGGACTCAAAGAAATTAAGTTTGGTCTATTTAGATGACGTAGTTTCTTTTACTGGTAGATTTGACAAAGTAATCAGAACCGTTGATTTGAGTTAGGGAGCAATCCACACATATACATTACATATATATAATATTAAACTTTTGCCTTACATCCAAGTAAGCTAATATGACACACACATATACAAGGCTTGCGATTAATTTTTTTGCAACCTAAGGCTTACTATCAATGAATTAATGAATTTAGTGTGTGTGTGTGTGTGTGTGTGTTTTAAATTTCAACTCTAATAATGTTAAAGAATTAAAGTCCAGCCTACTGGCAATTATTTGGGAGTTTTGAGATCATACATATGTACAGTCGGTCGTAAGCTTTATTATTAAGTTAATTATTATATATAAATATTTATCTAAGACACATCTTAACTTTGTTAAGTAACCTTCGCATCATCGTCTATTTTCATAAACAGAAATGTCAACGTGCACAATGAATGTCGTTAAACAGCAATTATTAAAACTTAAATAATTAAGAGGAGTTCAGAAGCTCGACGTACCATTACCCCGTGAGGCCGTGACTTTAATAAAAGTAATATAATATACCTCCATGTTACTTCACTTATTAATATTTTTATCCTTCAAAAATATAAAAAAGTTTCAAACAACTCAAATGTTTTAATTGACAGCTTTACCCTCTATTTTCTCTTTATGAAATGTCTTAATATCTAAAGTAATAATGATCTAATGTCAGACGTTTTAATTTCATAATATTATCAGATGCTTATGTAGCATGCTAGATGCATGTCATTTGGCATACAATATTATAGGGTATGATGTGGAACTCGCATCTGACATCTAGATGCGTGCCATTTGACATGTCACATAAGTGTCTGAGGATTTAACGCTGCCAAACGCAGGTCAATAGATCATTTTTATTAATTTCTATTAATCAGTGAACTAATAGGGAGATTTATCATTATTTTTTTAATAAAGTTTCTTTTCCATCTCAGCATTTACATCAAAGACCTGAAGATTTTTATTAATTAATTTAATTTTTTTTTCTTTTTTAATGAGTCGGTAGTTTGACATATGATTGTTGTGTTGGATTGATGAACAACATTCACAAATAGAGAAGCAGAAAGAGCCGCGTTTACATTTTACCATATTAGACACGAGAGAGGCTCTACATGTTGCATCGCCATTAATACGTTTTAAGTGCCAACTAACCTCTTCTATAATTTTGTGAGCGTTCAACGTGATCCGAAATCGCTATCTTAAAGCGATCTTGTCTACTCTTGTAGCACAGATGTTATACAATGTCTCTCGGCAATAAGTTTTGAGGATCTATGAAGCTTTAGGTTAATTCATCAAGTAAAAACGAAGAAATCCTTGAACTTGATCCACGTGGTACGGAACGAAAACCGTGAAAAAGAATAAAATTTGGAATCCGTCTAATGAAACAAGGCGCTTCATGAATTGAATAATGTAGTTGAAAATCACAAAATTGACTTTTGATTATGAGTGTTTTTTTTTTTTTTTCTGGGATGTGTGTTCAAAGAGTGGTACTTGTTAAAGTAGGTGAGTTTTCTTCCCTCGTTATTTCACTTCCAAAATGGTAAATGTCAACCCAAATCGAGTTGTCAAATTACGATTTTGCTCTTTTTGACCTAACTCTTCAATCTTGGATCCAATTGGCTAGTTATTCTACATTTTTGATAAACACACACATATATTGTATATCATATCGTTAATCTATCACGAAATCAGATCACGGGATTCTTGGCTGAAAATGTACAATAACTCGATCGATGAGAAACCCAGATAAAAATCCAAAGGATTCCAACAAATTTTAAATGCTAAAAAGGTACTTGTTTGCAGGAGCACTTCTCATAAACATTTTCGCACTTCTCATAAACATTTTCTGCCTTACAAGTATTGGCATGGCACCTTCCTTATGGACTTCAACGCATAGATATTTGTTCTTGTGAGCACTTGCAAAGCACTCTACACGCAAAGATGATTCTTAATTTGAACCTTGTAATACTCCATCTACAACGCATAACTTTTCTCTTTCACGAGAATTGTACATGTTCAAATTTGGAACTAAAACAAATAATGATAACGTGGTATCCAAACTAAAATAGTCTATATATAACCAAATAGTAAAACCAAAGTATTCCCACTGATACATGGAAGGTAAAATATCCAAGCGTGGTTTCTCGGTTGAGGTTCTGAAAAACCCTCATATCATCAATTCACCAAACAAAAAAGCGTTAATTCAACGCAGTCTTCTAGATTTTCTTGATCAGGTGTGGAAAATGTTTGTCCTTAGTAGATTTTCTAGAATAATGCTATCTGCCATCAAATTGTAGTAGGTCGATCCGTTTACCATTATCATTTGAGATGGCTTATATGCAATTGGAATAGATATGATGGTGGTTTTCGGTGGACGTAGAAGATATCGATAATTGGATAGCTTGGTGGTATAATGAATTCTACTTTGAGCTAAAGGAGGAAGGAAGAAAGGGATGACGCATTTCGCCAAGAGGGGGTGGAATGTATTCCTTTTTTCTTTTCTTTTTTTCCCTGAAGGAAAACATCATTCATCTCATTTAATCAACATCCAAAGTCTTTCGCATCACTAATGAAATAAACTAAGGGAGACAATCGAACCAAATGAAGTTACAACCACTAGATGTAGCATAAGTAGCAATATTGTGGGTGACCATATCACTTTTGCAAGGAATATGTCCGCACGTACCACAATTTCCTCTAACAAAAGAAGAGCTCGAACATCTTGAATGATCACAAAATCTGGCTCGAAAGAATCGTTTCCAAGCAAATGTTGCCCCACTTTGAGAGTATCTAGCTTCACCTTTGCAATCGCTAGATTTCTGTCCTGAGCAATCTTCAAGCCTCACTTGATCGCCATTGCTTCCGCTATTTCCGGCGCCGCCCCGCCTTGGCGTTTGATTGCAAAAGCTCCATGCACTACTCCCTCATCTTCCACGAGGACACTACCTAAACCGAAAGTCCCTTCTATCTATCACCTAGAATTTGTCTTGACCATTTAACTTAAGTTGCAAAATTCGATTTAGATTTGTCCTCCATAATATAAGGTGGATATTCAACACTTTTAACATGTTGAAAAGATTTCAAGTGGATGACGATCGAATCATCTATAAACTCAGTTCCCAGCAGGACTTCACCATTTCTCATCTGGTTCCTCTATTTCCATATCATCCACGCAGTAGTGCAGGCTAATTCCCCATCAAAAAGTGTCGAGAATAAACTCCATAGAAACATCCCAAAATCCAAATCACTACCATAGCTCACACCCGTGCCTTAATGTGACCAAAGCTCGGTCACTGACGAACATTGGATGAAAGCATGAAGATCATTCTCCGGTCTCCAGAGCACGGCAGCGAGGGCATCGTATCATAGCCTTAATTTGTCATCTGCCCAGATTCCTATTTGCAGGAATGGCCTCTTTAAGAAGACACTACGCAAAATGTTGAACTGCGGGGGCTAGATTTAACTTCAAGACTTGTTTCCAATCGGTATCATCTGACGTGCTTCTCCTCTATCTGATTTGTTTCGCCCCCTGGTGCATCAAGTGGTAACCACTCCGAACCGAAAACATGCCATTGGAGGTGTAGCGCCATACCCAAAATCCAATATTTATCCACTGGTCTGGCCAGAAGATCTCACAAATCAACCCTGATTTGTTTCGCCCCCTGACACATCAAGTGGTAACCACTCCGAACTGAAAACATTCCATTGGAGGTGTAGCGCCATACCCAAAATCCGATATTTATCCACTGGTCTGGCCAGAAGATCTCACAAATCAACCCTGATTTGTTTCGCCCCCTGTACATCAAGTGGTAACCACTCCGAACCGAAAACATTCCATTCGAGGTGTAGTGCCACACCCAAAATCTGATATTTATCCACTGGTCTGGCCAGAAGACCTCACTAATCAACCCTTCATTCCATCCTCCATTTATATCACGCAGCTCAGCAACTCGTTTGACACCTGGCTGCCTTGAGGTAAGAGGCCGAGACGTGCTGGCTCCCGCTGACCAATTGTCCCGTCAAACTGAAAAATGTTAAGACTTGTTTGGTGTAGTTTATTTTTTTCTATTTATAAATTTACTTATCATTGATTTGACAACTACTCAACAATTATCACACATTTTAAACTTTAATTAAATCTTCACTATTTATTTTCACTATTTATAAATTTCTTTATAAATTGACTTTATAAATCTAACCAAACGGGCTCTTAACTTTTTTATATCATTATTTTCCTTGTGTTATTTTGAAAATTTTTTTGTTCTTATTAGTGCAAGGTACATATCAATTTAACTTGTGATTCGTATCGTGCCACTACCTCAAGTTTTGATTTCCAGCTCTCGAGTTTAAACCACACTACACACACATCTTCTTCGCTATCGCTCCCATTGTACGAGAGAGAGAGAGAGAGACATATGAATCTAATCTGATAAAAAATTGAAGCTCAATAATAGACTCATGGTAAGTATTGATAGGTTTGACGAGTTTTGATTAGTCCACGTAGCAGTGATACTTGAGATGGAACTCAAGGTGAGTTTTAGATCAATTCGTTGACTTGATAGGTTTGACGAGTTTTAAGTTTGTTGTTATGATATTAGTTTTGTATTAGCGTTTTGAAAATGACTTACACTATGTTTGGTTACAAATTAAAAATACCTCGGATTTATTAATCAATTTAAATTTTAATTTTTAGACACATGACTACATCACACTTAACTATATATTTGATTTGACATGAACATTTACATCATTTTAATCATTACCTCTCTATGACACAATCATATCTGAACACCTATATAAAATTTGAATTTTAAACTCATTTAAATTCTTACTTTGTTTTAAACGGTCACCAAACAAATCATTAACGGTTATGTTTAGAACTCTTAGGATTGTTCAAAATCATTCAAAAGTAAGTTTGGGGAATTAAAACTTAAAAGCTATAACATCAGCAGTGTCGTAGTATTACGTGAAATGTGTGACGATTATTTTCAATTTTGATCTTTACCCTTCAAAGAAGAGTTAAATGTTTCATCACCCATTTAACTTAGGTTCTTGTCTTTATTTACCCATCAAACTTTAAAATGTCGAAATTCACTCACTGAACTTTATAAAGTATAGTCTGTTACTCATTCATTAACTTTCAGTTATAATCTTTGGATGAAATTGCTGATGTGGCTAACGGAAAATATAAGTGACGTGTATTACCAGTTAAATATGCCAACTAAGAAATCTTTACCTGTCATGTAATCAAACCCATCCCGAAGATAATCAAACCCGACCAATAAACAAATTGACTACCCCTTAGCAGCTATTCAATATCCTTGCAACGGGTTGAGACGGCTCAGCAAGCAAATTTGTGAACAAATGGAGTAATACAATTATCCTTCCTTCATAAAATTTCCCTTGTAAAAAAGTGATTTCTTTGAAAAAAAAACAATCAACACAACTCATGAGGATTCAATCTTTGACTCAATCACCAGACATGACCTTCTTGGGAAAAAGATTAGGTTTTGGGTTAAGCAAATTTGATTGGTTTACGGCTGCAGCCGCCGTAGCTGTTATTAAGGTGGTTAGATGGATACGGAGGTGGAAATACGTACAAAGTCCAACGTAAAGTATAGATAGAGAAACCATATATTTTTGTAGAGAGGGGAGATATGTTCTTTAATGTATGTTGAATGCTGCAGAAATCAAGAGGGGAGAGACCATAAGAACAAGAACTTGAGAATTATTTTCATGCATTCCGTTTGCTACATAAGCGATTAAATTCAAAGATTATAACGGAATGTTAACGAGTAAGTAATGGATAATACTTTATAAAGTTCAGTGGGTAAATTTCGACATTTTAAAGTTCAATGAGTAAATGAAGACGGTAGTCTAAGTTGAGCAGGTGTTGAAACATTTAACTCTTCAAAGAACCCATTGATTAACAAGCCAACCTTCGATAACGAGCCATCATGTTCTGTTCAAAGTCTCAAAGAAAGGCCGTAGCCTCAAGGCCCCAACGGACAACGGGTTCACCGGTTCGAATTTCCCGGTATTTCTCTCCTGACACAGACACCCTCCATAAAACCCTTGCACCGGAAAAATCCCCTTTCTCCTTTCTCTCTCATGCAATTGCCAGCTCCAGAAATGCGAGCATTTCGGGCACTGTACTGTCGGATACACTTCTTCGCTCTCACCACTCTACACCCTCATCTTCAAATTACCTGCAAATCCCCAAGTTACACTCGATTCCCTAGGAAACTCCATTCAACTCTTGCCCCCAAAAGTCCCACCACCACCAGCTGGAGCACATACTCCAATGCGCCGCCCTCTGATTCGGATACTCCGGAGCCCTTAACGGTTAAAGCTATTTACGACCCCAACACTGGCCGTGTTGTTACCAGTCGAGAATCCAACGATGAAAACGAACCCGGCCCTGCTGTTGAAAATATGGGAAGTTCCTCAGCTATTGACAAGGGGCCCCGAGTATACGGAGATGTTTTAGGGTCTAGTAGTGTCAGCAGTAGTTTTCGGAAGAAGGGGAAGAGTAGGAGCGTCTTTGTGTGTGAGGATTGTGGATATTCTGATGGGCAGTGGTGGGGGACGTGTAAGCAGTGCGGCAAAGTTGGCACCATGAAGCGATTCTCCCAAGGTGCAGCGAGGAAAATGAACGGATACGCGATTTCAGAAACTGCTCTGAAGTCATGGCTGCCGGAGCATGCGGCTGCATCCGCGCCTGTTAAGTTGAGGGATGTGAATAGTCAGATTAGAGAATTGAATTGGCGCATATCTTTGTAAGTGAAGATCATTTGTAATACTATCTGGACCATTGATTATACATACAAATAATGAGTGGTATCACGTTAAATTAATAAGCAATACTCATTTAATCTGTTCATATGGTTTTCCTTTGGCGTGAAAATTGACTGCTTCTTGTGTTTCTGCCGTGTGTCCACTGTCTAGTTATATGTTTTCTTATTTTTGTTTTTCTACAATTTAAACTATATTTGATGGGTATATCGTATGTTTCATTCAAAATATTTCCAGTATCTGTCTTTATTGTTTTCTTCTGGTGGGGAAGTTTACTTGTATTTCATTAACCTTTGTTATTATATTTAGGCCTGGATCATTTGGAGATGAAGTAGAGAGAGTTCTTGGCGGTGGTCTGGTGCCTGGTATTTCTTTTCCATTTTATATGCGACACCATCACAGATGAATCATTTTTGGAGCATTTTTTTTTTAGTTTATGGAATCAACTAATTGCTTAATTATGTGTTAACTAGTCAAGCATGCCTTTTCTATTTTTGGCATCCATTCCTGCTTGACTTCAGTTGAATCGATCTGATTCAGCTTGGTACTGAAACATTCAGCCATTCAGGTTCCGATTTGAGCTCAGCTTATATGCTATAAAGTAGGAGCAGTTTCCTTGTCTCAAAATGAGCCAGAGCAGTAGATTAGGCTCATAATCTTATCCGGACGATGAAGGAGCCGTGTCCCATATCTCGGGTTCTCACCTAGTATATGCTAGAAATTTTATCATTTAAAACTTATTCAAGCTGTCTCGTTTTAATATGTGATTGGCCAATATGCTGGTCCACGTAACATGTGAACCATAAGTGAGACGGACATCGACAGGCAGTAACATTTGTAAGAATCTGCTTTAAAGGACCCAATCAGATAGGAAGGAACAATATCTAGCACAACATTTTGCAAATTGATTGCATAGCTCTTTGATCAGCATTAGCAATGCTTCACAGTTATCCCTTCCATGCAACAATGTAATTAGTTTTCTCTGCGTTATGTTTTTGTTCCCGTGGTTTTGAATAAATTTTTAGTGTTCCATGGCCTTGTTCTTTTCTCTTATTAGGTTCTCTAGTATTGGTTGGTGGGGATCCAGGTGTTGGCAAAAGCACACTATTGTTGCAGGTATTGAAATTGTTTGAGTGTTTGATGATGCAAGCGCTCATATGATAGTATGAGTTTGCCTTGTAACATTGAATATTTTCACTATTGTTATTATTGTTTCCTGAATATAATATATAATATTGCCTTTTACTATTTAATCTGAAGGTTGCAGCATTGATATCGGAAGGAATTGATATGGCAGATTCAGCTCCAGTTATATATGTATCAGGTGAAGAGGTTTGTTCTCCTCTACTGCTTGAAAGCCATTCCAAAATGAATGTTGACAGCTTCAAAGGCTGCCTAACATTTCTCTTTTAATGAACTATTTGAAAATGCTCTGTGCTTCTTAGTGATCCACCTCCTGTGGTGAGATTCTTTTTCCTTCACTGGTTTTGAATAAATCATTTGGGGTGAATTTATTGCATATTGCTTCAAAGTACCAGGTCGTTCCATTTCTTTGACATCATCTGGATTTTGATGTTTGGGTGGAAAATAGTTTTTTCTGACTTATATACTTTGGTGTGGTACAATGTCTAGGCTCCATCAACTTTTCTCTTCACGCTGCTGCTGAGGACCTGAACTTTTAGTTCTCAATATTTACCTGTTTCTGCTCTACTGTTGAAACTTTTTGTGGCAGAGTGTTGAGCAAATTGGAAATCGAGCTGACCGCTTGAGAATTGGAACAGATCGGAAGAGCTCGTTTCTTATATTCCAGTACAGACATTGAGGTGCATCTTCTTACCATGCTGATGTGCTTCCTATTATTGATCATAAAATGTCAAACTAATATGTTGCATCTCACTTCTGCATTTAATTTTGGCTCATTTCTGCATTATTCATGATTGATGCATTTTTTTACTTTGGGTTTTGTTATCTTTTAAGCTTCTTGAGTTAACAAGCTTAGCTTGATATTAGACATGCTGGAATACTACTGCATAAAAGGATCAGCCATTATTTGATACTTTTTAATTTTGCTAATAAGTAATAACTGGATTGATGAATATAAAGGTGAACAATGATGATTAAACATTGTGAACCTAGAACTTAGGACTGCATAGTTTTCCTTGTCATATGAACAGCGGAAGGAGGGGAGGCTAAGGGAGGAGGAATAAATGGGTTTATCAAAGGAAAAAATTGTACTAGGTTCATGAGTGCCAATCTGACATATTTTCTATATGATCTTTGTATTTGGGTTCTCGGTTCAACAAATCATCTACCTAAACATTTAAGGTAGAGTGGCCACTACTCATAGAAAAATATTCTTCAACTCCAAAATTTTACGTTGTAACAATAAATGTACAGCGTTCAAATGCTAGCGCAATAAGCACTTTACTATGAGTTTAATGCATAAAATAACACATTTTGACGGAACCAATAATATAAATATCTCTGGGAATTTGATCATACTTATTGCAGTTCAATACGAGTTCTTGGGTTTTCGTCCTGCATTGGCTCGTGAAATTTAGTAATGAATATTTTTCTCTTCATCTTTCCATCTTTTGCCAGGATATTCTAAAACAGGTTCAGATTCTTTCCCCACGGGCTTTAGTAATTGATTCTATTCAGACAGTCTATTCAAGAGACACAACGGGAAGTGCTGGGAGTCCCGTTCAGGTTCTAAATTTTCTTAACACTTCGCTGCAGAACTACAGCTTTATTTTGGCCCAATTTTAATGATTGGTCAAACTTACTCACATCAGAAGGAACCTAAATAGCTGTAGATCTGCCTTCATTGGATTATTAAATGTAAAACTTTCTTTTCATGAAAAGTTTGTCTGGCTTATATTGTGTTTGTTTTCCTTCTTCTCAATAACTATTTCATCTTAGGCCTTTCTAGCTTTAGGGCCTGAATGTTCTAAATCGTAGGAGAACCTATATATTTGTGAATTTTGTTTTCATTGGATTGTTAGTGGCCTGGCAGGTTTGGTGTTCTTGTTTTAAATTTGAAATCAAACAGTGGAAATGAGTAATACTTGTCTGTCTCAAAAATGTGCATAAAAAGTTAATTGACCAGCTTATGTTTCAAAATAGAAAAGGCTACCTGAAATGCATTGAACATTTCTCTTTCCTTAAACAGTTTCTCTGGTTTGTATTGTGTGTGTTCTATCAGGTAATATGTTGTCTTGGGCTTTTCATCCTTCCATTTGTTTTGCTCTTGTCCACTCTTTGAGCCAGAAAGTTATAAATCACGTTCTGATGAATCCCGTTCTGATGATGCAGACAACATCAGATACAGACATGTCAATAATATGATCGAGAGCATCAATATGTGCTAATACTAGATTCACTGTTGACTTGTGACAGGTGAAAGAATGCACTTCTGCCTTATTGCGTTTTGCAAAGAAGACAAACATCCCAGTACTTCTGGTTAGCATAAGCTCTGAACATATGGTCATTGTGTGCCACTTGATTGGATGAATTTATTTTTATTTTATCGTTCCTTGAGGCTTAACATGAATAGTAATTTGTTCACACTACTTCTTTACTTTATGTAGACTGGACATGTGACTAAAGATGGAGACATTGCTGGACCTCGAGTCTTGGAGCACATTGTTGATGTTGTTCTATATATGGAAGTTAGTACCTTATTGAATCGATTTCTTGAGCAATTACCATTCTTCCCTTCTGATTGTCTGTTATCAGCTAATTCTTATTATGTGAGATAACCTATATTTCAAATACTGGCATTTTTGTGAACAGATATGTAATCTTATGTGTACTTTATATTAATAATTTATGATGTAATTCTAATTTTTTTTTAATGAGAAAGGTTTATTGTTTCATCGTCATCATCATCATACTACCACTATCCTTTCAAAGTAATCTATTTGTTATACTAAGTTGCTTTGCGATGATTTCAGGGAGAGAAGCATTCATCACATAGGTTGCTTCGGTCAGTTAAAAATCGTTTTGGATCCACAGATGAGGTATTAGATGGATTTAGTCACCATTCTTAGTTTTTTTGATGGTCCTTTCTTGATGTTGCAATAAGAGTTCCATTAGATGTGCTATCTAACCATAAGTTCTCATTAAAAAAAGAAATCGCTACATTCTATATCTATTTCAAAGTAGAAATTGGTCAAATCAATGACATTAATATATTTCATAGAACCCTCATTTGCTCCACAAACTTAACCATTCGTTACTGTTCATCCTATTTCTATTTTGAAATAGAAATAGAATGGTCATGGGGATTATATATTTCTTTATTTCTTTCATTACTACTGAAATACATCTTAAGGGATGAGGGCCCATATGAAATTAACTTTTCGAGAAGTGATTGTTTCTTTTAAAGTATATATGATCAGAAAGCTGAGAAAGGTTATGAAAAATGTGCAAAAAATATATTTCTGGAAATATCTAACTAGAAATGAGTGTAGGAAAAATTAATCTTGACAAAATCAATTTCGCATGCTGGCTGAATTAGTTTAGTGTGATAATCATGGTATCAGGTAGAAATTGAGCATATGCTAATAATTGGACATTTAGCGAGAAACAATGATGTTACCATGAAGCAATAATCTTTGACTGGTGGAACAATTCTAGTGGTACATAAACAACTTAAACGTAATTGGTCTTATGAGGTAAAATAAATGATGTTCTTTATGGCCTTGAGCCTGTGAATGTCCAGCATGAACATAAAGCAACAGACGGCGTAAAGTAAGGGCAAAACAGAACAACACGGCATATTGACCTGTTAGGGGACCATAATCTTCGTTGACAGATATTCATGTCATTATGTACTTTACTCTGTTTAAGTTTGTCAAGCTAATGGTAGTTTGCTGTCAGCTTGGAGTTTTCCGGATGTCTCAGTCAGGATTAGAAGGTGTTTCAAATCCCAGTGATATGTTTTTAAGTCAGCAGAACGCTGATTCAGACTATCTAGCTGGATTGGCTGTTGCTGTGATCGTGGATGGATCCAGAGCCTTTTTAATCGAAATTCAGGTCTGGCTTCTATTAGTTCTCTTTCTTATCTCAGCAAACTCAATGTAGGTTCTTTCTTGATCTGAAATCCAGCTAGTCTTCTTATATAGGTCTCTAATCAATCCCTGGTGGTTTTTTTCTTTTGGTTGAACGTTCTCGTTCCTAATCGGCCTTAACCTAATTCCCGAGCCTCTAACTCTCAAAAGAAAGAAAGGCTACTAAACTTTCTTGAGTTAGACCTCACCTAAGATGGACTCAGAGGCTAAGAGTTCCGACTATCGAATCAAAGAAGAGCGAGCTCTGCTGTGTCGGGAGTAGTTTACTTTAGGCCGATTTGGATGCCCCTTCTACGTATACATAAATGTTGAAAGCGAAGAGTCTTTCCTGGTGGGAAGTGCTGTGAGCAATTAGTGTGCCAATCGCTAGCGCATCCAGGGCCCAGCTCAGCTGGAGAGCCTAGCCTGATCTGAGAAGTGCTAATTCTGTTCAGATAGACTTCATTCAAGAATGCCGCCGCCCTTGGAATCAATAAGAAAACTAGTGCTAAGTTTCAGATCAGTGAATAACCCGAAACAGATCGGAAGAGCGTCTGTAGGGAAAGAAAGAAGAGCTTCGACTAGTCTCTAGTTTTCTTGCAAGACACCTTGAACTACTCCCTTGTTTTATTATCAAATTCTTCTGTCAGTCCTTGAGGAGTATGTGTTTGGCAACTTTTTTAAAACTATCTTGGTTTAAAATTTGCCACGTGACATCATTTTGCTAGTTTGTCTTTTCCAAAAAGTAGAAAGTTGCCATTTCAGAAAAAAGTGTACCAATAATGACAAATTTTAAACGAAAATGTTTTCTAAAATATTTTATACTGGTTGCCAAACATATTGAGATTTTCTTCTTGCATGAATTTAAACTGTATACATTATGTTCATCAACAGATTTTTAAACCAATAGTTTGTAAATTGTCCATCCATAATGTTTGCCTTTCCAAAGAATGCAAACCAATGATGTCACACCATGTGGCAAACATAAGCTAATTTTGTTTCGGTTGCAACATACACCAATAATTTATTTTGGTGATATTTACTAACAATGATTAATTGATTATGACAGTAAACTACTGATTACATTTTAATGCAAGGTGCTTGTTGCTCAAAAAGTTATTATTCTTGCTCATATTATATAAGTTTAGGGATTTATGTATCCATTACAAGGTATAGCTAATGTGCTTGAGATTTCCTATCACTTTTGTTTATTTTTTAAGGCCGAAGTCTCTGCATTCTTCCATGTAGGCATTATGTGTGGCGGGATCGTCAGCTACAAGACAACTTAATGGTGTTCAAGGGAGCACATTTGCAAGACATGTAAATGGTGTTCAGGGGAGCAGAGCTGACATGATCATCTCAGTGAGTAATTATTCACAGTTTATCAACAAGCTTGTTTGTTATAAAATTTGAGTAGGATCCATGATATTTTTCTGGCTCAACTATTATCTTTCTGGTTTCCTGTTTAATCCATGACAAACAATGCTACCTATCTTTATAACTGTCTTCTTTATATTTCCCGCTGTAGGAATTACCAAAGGTCTTGTGTACTTCCTTTAGAGCATGCAATCAGTCTGACCTCTACATTTCATATTTCAGGTTATTGGGAAGCAAGCTGGTCTAAAGCTACATGAAAATGTAATTATCTTTACCTGTTTCACCATTTATTCTATTTATACAAGTCAAATTATCTCTTATCTGAAAATTGAAGCTCCTTGTCTGTCAAATCTTTTTCCTCGGTGATGGCTGTCAGAAATTGGAAAATACTTTAGAATCTAGAAATGCCGACATAACTTTTTTCCAGTTATCCATGATGTAATAGCAATGGTGCATGAAACCCATAAATGATTCACCTTTAAGTCTTTAATCCTCAATTTGAATGTGAGGTTACCCAGTTAATTTACATGGAAAATGGGAGAGAAGCCGAGACCTTTCTTAGGAGTGTTGTACTATAGAGTTCCACTTCCATTTGTGTGTCAAATAGATAAAGATAGAATAATTTTCCACGGCTAACTATTTCGGTCAAGCACATCCGAAGTGAATTTGCTATGATTTGGTTATTTGATTGGCAGAATTTCTTCTATTCAAGGTTATTGACCAGCGCTATTGGGACTAAAATAACTGCAAGTCGTAAATGCATTTTTTTTGTTTTGCTGGTCTTTAATCATAACCTGGTTGCTAAATGCTAAAAGAACAGCTGTTTTCCCTGGTTTTTATTTCAGGCTTTTGGCTTTATGTTTTATTAGCTTACTTTTGCAGCCACAAAATTAAGGGGCTTATGCTTGGTAGATTAAAATTCAAGTGATGTCTTGAAAAGAGATTTTTGGGAGAATGTGTCATGGAGAAGTAGAGATAGACTATGGGGATACCGGATATGTAAAAAAATGATTATTTTCATAGAGAATATGTTGTTGGTATTGAAGTTTGACTTGTTGATCACTTTTTTAGTTAATTAATATCTCTGAAGGACAAGCTCTAGAGCATTCTTTCCTACCTATGCGTTCAGAAGCAATTACAAGAAGTTTATAAACTTATTCATGCAAATGGAAATTTGATCTTGAATTTCAAATCGTTTTCTTTGGAACCTGGAAATTTTAAAGTTTACCTTCTTTTTTGTGTGTGGTTGGGTGTTTTTTGTTGTGGGGGGGTGGGGGTGCATACTCGCCTATTTACCATTTCTCATTGGATCCAAATATTTCTATAAATTTCTTGTTTATCTGAACGTGTAATGGACAGTGGTTAGGCAAAATAGGTCTGTTGGAAAATCTAAGCTTTAAGGTTATGGCATAATTTGTTCTCACATGCGTGTCAGAATATACGTCATCTAATGCTCAAAGGAAAATAGTTTATGGACATATAGTCCTAGTCTTGAAAATAAGAAGATGTATTGTACTCTGGAAAATGTTCATGCTTTATTTCGTTTTGCAACAAATCTCTATGCTGGAAACCATTTATGTTTTAGTGAATTTTCCTGTCTATTTTCTGTTTGTAGGGCATTTTCCTTAATGTCGTCAGTGGTTTTAGACTGACGGAAACAGCTGGAGACCTAGCAATAGCAGCCGCAATTTGCAGCAGGCATGTCTTGAACAGTAACTGAATTGCTTCTGTTTCTGTGCTTAACATTTCACTAGCTTTAGGCTTTGTTCTTTGTAGCTAAAATTTTAGCTTTTTAGGAAGAAAGAGATTGTTGTTTGAAATGTTTGGTGGAAAGAAAAATACTATTTGGAGGTAATCATTCTGGTAATATTTTACAAAATGGTGGTAAATTCACAATCTTACCCCCCGTGTATTGTGTAACTGGGGGAAAATTTATTTAAGGATAAGACGGTGAATTTACCCGATTTTGTAAAAGATTGCTTGAATGATTACCTACAAATAGTAGGACTCTGGTGGAAAAATGGAGAGAGATTATAGGGAATTGTGAGAAAGTGAGAATATGTAGTTGGTGTGAGTTTGAATTGTTGAGTTTTTTGATAGTGAAAAAATAAGTTGTAGAGAGGCGTTAGATATTTGTCTGACAAAGAATTCTGGTCTTTCCATTAAAAATACTGAGTTAGAGTTCAAATGTTGGAAAAATAGTGAGTTTGAGTTAGAATGTTAGTGATTTGAGTTAGAATGTTGGAAAAGTAGTGAGATTGAGTTAGAATGTTGGGTTGTCCCAGTTTTAAATCTCTGGATGACGATGCCAGAGGCCCAGAAATGGTTTCGGAAGCCATACCTAGTCTTTTTGAAGCTTTGGAATTGCTAGACTTAAGTGGAATATTGATTTAGTATCATGAGATTGTGCATAGTGTCACTAGTCTTCCATTAGCCATGCAAATTAGATATAATGATGCACGGGAAGCAAAATGCTAAATGATGCAATTAATATATGGGTTACATATAATGGTACAGTTTCAAATTTAGCTGGTAGATTCCGCTTTTTCTTGATGATCTTGTTCTGCTAATTTGAATATTTACTATTTTCTCTTGTTACTAACTACTCTTGTGATCAAAGTGGGCATTACATATTGTCAACTGTGTTCTGCACATTTGATTATTTATAACACTCTTGATGATCTCATTCTGGAAATTTTGAATATTCACCATTTTCTCTTGTTACTAACCACTCTTGTGATCCAAGTGGGATTACATATTGCCAAAATAGTATATAATGATCTGATTCTTGGTTATTTTATGATGCCTGACCTGCATCATTAATCTTTAACCTTAACCCGACCATTAGTATACTTCGGCAGGCTTTATTGAATTGGAGTTTGACTTCCTCTATTTGTATTGTAAGACACCTCTTCTTTTATGTTGTTTACTGAGATGTGGTATATTGTCCTGTTCAGCTTCTTGGAGTTCCCTATACCGAATGGGGTAGCATTCATTGCAGAAATTGGTCTCGGTGGTGAACTTCGTATGGTAAATGAATCTATTCTACTTCATTGTTATTATCAAACGTCAAAAGCGTGTTTCTGACCCGTTTTTGAGTTAGGAAAGCTACAACTTACCCTGCTTCTGTTCGAGTAATTGTATTGGATATACTTGCAGATTTGACGATTAGCAATCCAAAGAGCAATTGCTTTGTTACTGATAAATGGTCAAGTTGACCCCAATTGGAGGGTTTAAAGTTTTGTCTTCTGTTTCCCATTTGGATAAACAAGTTAAATTTACTGAAAGATCGCACCCTATATATGCAAAGTGCTTGAACATCTAGTGAAGAAATTTCATGCACCTGGAGGAAATTGAGGGACACATGATTTCTGACATATATTTAGCTGAGTTTTATTAGCAGCTACTAGCAAAATAATGCACATAACGTTGCTTTACCGGTCAATAATAACAAGAAACATGGGTGGCCGAAAAAAATTTAAAATTCAATTTAGAAAGGGGGAAAAAATTACAGAGAGTCAAATTGGATTTTTTATGCTATGGCCGTATCACTAAAAATTCTAGATTCGCTTGTAATTGGAGAGCTATCTGGCAATAGCTTAGAATGTTCCATAAAACATGGCAAAGCTGAATCCTTTCTCGTTTGGGTGAATTTCATCGCTTAGAGCATCTGCAATGTACAATGTGGATGGCAGCTGAAGTAACATTTTAGATAATGAGAGAGATAGAGAAGAGTATTTTAATTGAGTGAAGAAGGGAGAGAATTGGATAAGAAAGAGATACACAGAAGATTGTCGTAATTGAGTGAAACTACAGAAAATTAAGGACAGCCAGAGGGGAAAGTGGAGACTAAGAGAGATACAATTTTAAAAACAACAATAATAATAAGACATGGAGCATGTGAAAGTAGGATGTGGAAAGGAGTGGAAGGGGTGGATGGAATAGATAGGTAAGTGAGGAAAGAGAGAAAAACTGGGAACCACAATTCTTTTCTCTATATATCTGTCCGGCCATATATGCTGCAATCTGCTTCTTGCATTAGTTGTGCTCTTAGTTTTGATAATTTGCATTTTAACTTCATCATCATACAAGATGTTTTTGTTTCTTGAAATTCTTAAAAAGCTAATTTTCTCTTGTTAGTACTAGTAAGCACAACTAAGAATTGGTATCACATTTTCTTTGTTATTTCCAATAACTTAAATGTAGGTGCCACAATTGGAGAAAAGGATCAACACACTGGCAAAGCTGGGTTATAAGAAGTGCATTGTTCCAGATTTAGCGAAGGATTCTTTGTCAGGCACTCGTCCTGTGGGAATGGAGATTTTGTGGTGTAAGAATTTGAAGGAGATGATCCATGCTGTATTCAGAAGATGCTGATTTTACATCTGGCACAAATTCTGTTGCTGTAATTATGTATTCTCATGTTTTCGCCTGATTCAGTAAAAATTATGTGTCCCAACTTGGAACTTTGTGATTCTTGATCTTCAAGTTACTGTCTGTATGTTCTGAGTAATATGCTCAAGTGCATGATAAACCTTTCCTTGGTTAAAATGAAGGGTAGTATGTGGTTCACAAGTTGTGCTGCTTGAGAGGACTGCACCAAAAGCAACCCAATTAAAGCTCATTCAAACTTTGCTTCTTGGTCTGATTTTTTTACTCCTGGTGGAAGAGGCTGTGTATGTTCTGTTGAAATCGCAGGCTTATTTTGTGAAGTTTCCAGATGAAAGATCAGGTCGTGCATATTGGCTCTCTTTGATCAAATTGTTCAGAGGCCCCAGGTTTGTCCTCATTCTTCTTCACTGCTGCCACATACCATGCTTGGCAATGTTCCTTGTGCCCGCCAATTCCTACCTGTTCAGTTCAAATCTATACAGTTATCAGGCTGGACTTCTTTAAGCGGGAGCCAATTGATTTTTGGGCAGCCTTTGGTCATCTCAATAGTAACATTCTATGTCTCTGTAGCTGGGAATGCTCTGATAAACGAAACGATAGTCTACTTTGATCTTGACAAAAGGCTGCCCAAGAATGCTTGTAGAGTGAGAAAATGGGAGAACCTCAAACCATAATTTTCGTGAGTTTACAATTTGCCGAGTCCACAAACCCTCCATATACAAAAACAATACATCATCACCATTTAGAATTTAATACTAGTTTGTTACCCAGAGGTGATAATGAACACGTTAGACTACACTTCCCGTATTTTGTGGGTGTCTGTATTCACATGTAAAATAAGAGAGAGAATTAGTACAGTTGAATGGTGGAAATTTGTATAGTATGTGTAGGTTTCAGGAGATATGTGAATCTTTTGACTAGATTTAAATTTTAAAAAGTAAGAGAATGTATGAACATGCAATATTTAATTCTGTTTTCATATATACAATAATTTAAATATACGTGTAACTTGTGGCTTGAATTATAGTCTAGTGGTTATAATGTTTGTCTTCCCGAGTCAAAGATCTCGGGTTCAAACCACACTTGTCAAATACTCCATTCGTCTCAATTATATAATTTATGTTACTTTTTTGGGGTGTTACAATTATACAATCCTCTTTCTTTAGAGACTAGATTGTGGAGTTATTCGATGAAGTTGATCAGATTGAAATTGAGAACGCATCCATGCTTTGCCGGGCCATCTGGAACAATCGCAATGAGGTGGTGTGGAATGCTGAGTCCTTTATGGTTCGAAGGGTTGTTCACTTTGCCAAACTTGAGCTTAATTAATGGTTTGAAGCACAGCAGCGTCATCCTGTGAGGGTACAAAATGCCGCCGGTGACCAACAGGTGCATCGTTGGAAACGTCTGAATTTTGGTATGCTAAAGTTGAACGTGGATGCAGTTCTCTTTAAAGAGATCAGTCAAGTTGGGTTTGGTCTGGTTCTTCAAGACTCGGCAGGTAGTTTTCCTCAAGGCTAAATTGGTGAAGTTGGAGGGCAATTTCGAAGCAAGGATAGTAGAGGCTGTGGGTGAGGCTCTCAAATGGTTAAAGGAACTTCGTACGACTATGGTTATAGTGGAGATGGATGCCTTAGTAGTTTTCAATGCCTTGCAAAGCCATTTAGATTAATTATTTCTGATTGTTCTACGTTGTTGAATGATCTTGTTGATGTTGAGTTTTCTTGTGTTCGGAGGTCTGCAAACCTCACTACTCACCGCCTTGTTAGGCAAGCAAGCGGGTTCTTTACCGGCTACGATGGAGTGGTTATCATTCCCTCCTCCATTTCTTTATGATGTACTTGTTTCACAATTGAATATTGAATAAACGTTGTCATTTTTTTTTAAAAAAAAAAAAAACAGAGTCTAAAATTGCAATATTTTACTAATTTACCCTTATTTAATACTTAATTAACACTATCAATTCTAATTCTAATCATTAAATCAAGGTAAATTAAGAACACAGATTATAAAATATATATTTCTAATATCATTCTTAATCCACATGAACTAAAAAAGTGAACTATATAATTGAGACGGAAGGAGTGTTGTTTTCTTGAAGCTTGAACCTACTTTAATGGTAGATTATGATAATGGTCACTTAAATTCACGAACTTTTTGCATTACGTGCGTTCAATTATGTAGGGTATATCATTTTCATTAAAAAAATTTATTACATCTGCAATTTTTCATTTTGTTTGCTAGAAATAATAGGTATGCAGTGCATTAATAGAAACCTCCGTTAACGCACGTCCGGTCCGGTATTCACGTACACATGTCGCACTCGCACACAAATTTAATGGTCTGAAGTGTCGTTTTGATGCGCGATTTGCACCCCCGACAGGCGCGCGAGCAAGAGAGAGCTTCTCAACTACACAATTTAAATATTACAAATATATAAACATATTTAACTAAGCCATTAGATTACAACCTTTCCAATGTGGGACAAGATTTTCTCAATACTTAAACTCATTTCTTATGGTAAACTTTGAGACTTAATTTCTCATTCACCCGATTACCATTTTGGGCAAATGATCATATGTTTTTGAAGCTCTCGACAAGGAGAACACAAATCTGAATTAATATCTCAAATTTAAGAATCGGATATCACTAATAGTTACGTCCAAAATGCCTATTTTCCAACATTGTATTCTAAGAGAAAATCGAATACTTATTTGCAGAAACCGATATTTTGAAAACTTACCGTGTTCTACATAAATTCAAAACTGGCGTAGAAAAGTAGATATATTTTCATAAGCATTCCAACGGTACAAAGAACACTAAATTTGGACTTAAAATAAAATGAACTAAGTATGGAAGTTTCAATTCCGTCCTCTACGTTTCTGATAAGTACGGTTGTCTCCGCAATGTTTCTGAAATGTTAAGATCAGTCATTGATGTTTGAGAAAGTTTCAGTTCAATTCTCTAGGTTCCTTCAAAGTCATACTAGTCCTTATGCTTTTAAAAACGTCATATTACTCCTTGATGTTTCAAATAATATGTTCTGACCCAGTAGGTTAGTGAAGATACAAATCAGTGCTTAATGTTTACAAAAGATTCATATTGACCCACCATGTTTCTTCATATTCCGATCCGTCCTTAACGTTCTTGGGAAGTTCAGATAGAGTCGTCACTATACTTGAACTTCCGTTTAGATACTTTGTGTTTCGTAAAGTACATTTTCCTCCATATTGTTTTCAGAAGCTACAGATTGCTCTGCAAAGTTTCAGAATGTTTCATTTCCGTCCTACACCTTTCTAAAAGTTCACCATGGTGTAAGATGTTTCCTAGCACTTCAGATAAGACCTCAATGTTTCCATGATCCGAAAGTTTCCTGAAAATTTAAATTGGTACTTGATGATTACCGAAGTTATGGCTTGGTCTTCCTCCATGTTTATTAATGTTCCAGAAGTCCTTAATGTTTTTGGAAAGTTCTGGTAAGGTCGTCATCTTCCACAAACTTCTGTTTAGATCCTCCATGTTTTGAGAAGTTCATTTTTGGTTCTTATTCTTTATCGAAGCTACGGATCAGTCATCAATGTTTCAGAATATTTCATTTCCCTTCTAAATCTTTCTTAAAGTTCATCTTGGTGTAAAATGTTTCCTAGTACTCCAAATAAGTCCTCCATGTTTCCTTAAATACGTTTTGATTCAATAAGTTCCTGAAGAATTAAATTGGTGCTTGATGTTTCCAGAAGTTTCAGCTTTGTCCTCTTAGGTTTATTGATTTTAGAGTCGGTACACCGCCCATGGTTGATATGACACACACATGGCAGTACGTACAGCTGATGTGGCGGATACATGGCAACCTCGCAGGCTACCATATGTGTGCCACATCAGCTGTGGGCGGTGTAATCCCCCACAGTGAGCTGGTGATCATTTTCGTTCGGTCCTTGATTTTTTTGAAGCTCAAATAAGGTCGTCATCTTTCTAAAACTTCAGTTTAGATCCTCTATCTTTTGTAAAGTACATTATTATCCTTACTGTTTACTGGAGCTATGGATTAGTCATCATGTTTCAAAATGTTTCATTTTCACCTAAACCTTTCTAATAGTTCCTCTTGGTTTAATATGTTTCTTAATACTTAAGATAAGTCCTCAATGTTTCCAAAAATACATTTTGACCCAAACATTCCTGAAGATTTAAATTGGTGCTTGATATTTCTAAATGTTTCATTATTTTCCTCCTTGTTTATTAATGTTCTGATCTATCCTTATTCTTTCTGCCAAGTTCAGTAGGGTCATCATCGTTCTGGAACTTCCCTTTAGATCCTCCAGATTGATCATTAAATGTTGCAGAATGTTTCTTTTCCATAACCTTTCTAAAAGATCATGTTGGTATAATATGTTTCTAAAATTTTGGAAAGGTCCTTGATGTTTTATAAAGTTCCGTTTGGTCCCTTTTCTTCTTATATTTCAGTTCAGTGCTTGACATTTACAATGAGTTCCAATAGATCCTTCAAGTTTCCTAAATTTTCATTTGTTAATTGGTGTTTCTCTACAATTCAGCTTGGTCATCTATGTTTCTACAAATCTCAAATCGGTGCTCAAGTCTCTGAAAGTTCTGTTGAGTCCACCATTTATCTGAAAGTTTTTTTTTTTTTTATATCCTTAAGTTACTGGAAGTGTCATTTTGGCTGTCTATATTTTTTATAACTTCTGTTTGATGCTTGAGGTTTCTTAAACCTTCAGGTTGGCCCTTACATTTCTGAAAATACTGTACAATCCTTGAGATTTCTAAAATTTAGTTTAATCCTCCACCTTTCTGAAACTTCAGTTTGGTGATCAAAGTTTTTGGATATTTAAATTTGGTCCTTGACGTTTCCTAAAACTTTTAATTTGGTTCTATGTTTCGAAGTTTTTATCGTTGATTTTTCAGATAAAACTATTATTACAAGTCATTCTTTGTGTAAGGTTGACTGGTATGAGGCTGCTCCACCTCCGCCGCCACCACGTCTCGCTCTTCCGCCGTGGCTATGCCACCAAGTACAGTGGCCGAGTGGTGCTGGAAACCGACAACGGCCGCTCTTTCGCCGTCGAAGTCAAAGCTCCCAATCTTAACTTCGACGTCCGCGGCTACCCGCTTCCCCGCCGGGACCTCATCTGCAAGGCCACTCATATCCTCCAATCCAAATCTTCCATTTCGTCCCCCGACCCGTTCCTCGACCTCTCGGAATACCTCCAAACCCTAAACCCAATCCTGACCACATCAGAAGCCTCCGAAATTCTCAAATCCCTAAGGTCCCCAAACTTAGCCCTTCAGTTCTTCCAGTTTTGCCCTTCGGAAATCCCGAATTTCCGTCACGATGCTTTCACTTATAACCGGATATTAGTGATCCTCTTCAAATCGTCCCTTCCGGACCGGATTGATCGTGTGAAGGAAATCATCAAACAAATGGAGAAAATGCGTGCGCCTGGCAACATATCCACTGTTAATATTCTAATTGGGATGTTCGATAGTGTCGATGAATTGGAGAAATGTCTGGAGTTGGTGAAGAAATGGGGCCTGAATATGAACTCTTACACTTATAAGTGTCTTCTGCAGGCGTATTTGAGAGCGAATAGTTCGAGTCAAGCGATGACCGTGTACAAAGAATTGCGGAGGCGCGGATATAGTTTGGATATTTTTGCTTATAATGTGCTTCTTAATGCTCTAGCCAAAGATGAAAAGGTTATATATTTGACTCTGTTTAATTAGCTTCTTCAATTCTTCTCGAAATATGGAAATGGTTTGTGATCTAGAATGGAACTTTATAAACTTCACTGCAAAGAACCTTGGTTCTTTCTAAACCAATTACTAAATCTGAAGAATAATTTAAAAAAAAAATTGTTTGTTTTAGGTAGTTTCAATATATTTTATCATAGTTTTATACTAGATATTGTAAGGGACTAATTTGAAAGTAACTAGTGCATGTGCTGATCATAACTTCTAAGATAGAAAGCTTCTAGGAGCTTCAACAAAAATCAGAATGTTAATCAATGGTTTTATGTTTAAAGTGGGATAAATTTATTATGGAATTTCAGATTTCTAGTTAATCGCATTTGAAGATCTAGTATTCTGAGATTACATGGTGAAGTTTGTTATTTTAGCTTCCTTTTTCTGCCTCTTTGATGGCCAACACGTTGGAGACTTTTTCGGGCTTCATGTTTTGATTGTTTTAGGAGCAAAATATAAGTATTTCATTTAGTTGGAGAGATTAAAAAAAAAAAAAAACTTCTAATAGAATCTAATAATCTGATATGCTGCAGCATCTTTCCAGGTTGATCAGGCTTACGATGTGTTTGAAGAGATGAAAAGGAAACATTGTGATCCTGATGAATATACGTATACAATTGTGATTAGAATGATAGGAAAGTTGGGGAAGGCTAATGAGGCACTGACTTTATTTGATGAAATGCTGTCTAAAGGTTGTGAACCAAAACAAATGGCTTATAATACTATGATTGAGGTACTTGCAAAGAATCGCATGGTTGACAAAGCTTTATGTCTCTTCTCCAAAATGGTGGAAAGTAATTGCCGGCCAAATGAATTCACATATAGTGTCATCCTTAATGCTTTGGCTGCAGAAGGACAACTTGGTAGACTGGATAGGGTGGTGGAAATATCAAATAAGTACATGAATAAGTCGATTTATGCATTTCTTGTTAGAACACTAAGCAAACTGGGCCATGCAAGTGAAGCCCACAGGTTGTTTTGTAATATGTGGAATTTCCATGATAAGGGAGATAGAAATGCTTACTTTTCCATGTTGGAGAGCTTATGCAATGCCGGGAAAGTTGCAGAAGCAATAGACTTGTTAAGTAACATGCATGAAAAGGAAATAACCACAGATACCTTTATGTACAATACGGTGTTCTCTGCTCTTGGAAAAACGAAACAGCTGTCTCACCTTCATGATCTCTATGAAAAGATGAAACAAATTGGCCCTTCACCAGATATATTTACTTACAATATTCTGATTTCTAGCTTTGGCAGAGCTGGAAGGGTTGATGAAGCAATTACAATTTTTGAAGAACTTGAGAATAGCCAGTGTACGCCTGATGTTATCTCTTATAATTCGTTGATTAATTGTCTAGGGAAGAATGGTGATCTTGATGAGGCTCACATGAAATTTAAAGAAATGCAAGAAAAAGGATTGAATCCTGATGTTGTCACTTATAGTACTCTCATAGAGTGCTTTGGCAAGACCGACAAAGTTGATATGGCATGTCGTTTGTTTGAAGAGATGCTTGCGGATGGTTGCTCTCCAAATATAGTTACTTATAATATTTTGCTTGACTGTCTTGAGAAGAATGGGAGAACTGCAGAAGCTGTGGATCTGTATGCGAAGCTTAAACAACAAGGCTTGACACCGGATTCTATAACGTATTCCATTCTTGAACGTTTGCAAAGTGGCTCACACCAGAAAGTTAGAATTCGCAGACAACATCCAGTGACTGGTTGGGTTGTCAGCCCATTGGGGTAACACAGACAATTCTTTCTCGCAAAGTCTGTCTCTGAAGCATTTGAAGGCAACTAGAGACTGAGTAACAAGTGAATTTTGTCACTGGCATGATTAAAAGGAAGACTGTTACTTAATGGTTTATGAGAAGAGACTAACAGTGTTATCACCCAACCCCTTTTCAAGTTGGTGTTGCCTCGTATCTTTGCTGACACATTGACGTTGAGCCTTGATTCTTCTATATGCTTTACTGCTTCTTAAAACCTCTGATATCAATCAATGGTGATGGTGCGGTCACGTGTGCAACTTTATACCGCCTTGCATATGAATGCAGAGGATTTTATGTTATCTAGATCGGAAGAGCACACGTCTGGGACCATGCAATTTTTCTTCTCGAGTCACGAAATAAAAAAATGTGACGCCGTTTGTGAAATCAGAACAAGTGGGGTTTTTTTTTTTTTTTGGGGGGGGGAGGGGGGGAGGAGGTTTTGTTGGGGGACGAGTATCTTCTTTTACCCTAATTGTTTTAGTTATCATCATTGTCATATTTGTTATGTTTGCAAGAAGGTAGGTAAATAACCATCATGCATAATCATATGTTTTATTGTATTCAGCTAGTAGTTGATGTTGATCTTTTTGAAGGATATAGACTTCCATTGCAAGTTCCCAGTGATCCATTTTGACTGTCGTTGAAAACTCTCTTTGGGTATGATTATAAATGTATCTCCGAAGTTGTAGGCAGACTTTCCAAATTTAAAGTGACGCTTTTATTTAAGTTATATATTGTTAGAACTTTTATGAGTTGTCTGTTAAAATTGTCAGGTTTTTTTATTTTTAACTGATATATATTCTCAATAATGTTGTGACATTTTTAATTTGTCTTCGAAAATTTTCAAGTTATATTTAGAAGTTGCTCTATGCAAAATTAGTCCAGATAGGCAAGGCTTTCTCGAGTCTCAACAGTGTATTGGGAGCCTTGTCACTAGTTGCATTATCTTGTCAGAGTCTAGAGGTGTTATACCGTCAGAATTTGCGCGCCGCGAGCAAGAAACCAAAATTAGTACGCCATAGGTAAGTCTAGTAGCGTAATACTGCCAAACTCTAGCAAGGGATCAAAATTAGCCTTGTCACACTAGCCTTGGCACACTAGATGGGTTGCAGAAGGGTTATTAGTGAAAATTCCCCAGGCCTTGTCTTTCCCTTGGAAGCAAAGTTATTTTGAAATATGGCAATTTTTTTCATATCTCGATACATACTACATAGTCGTATTATACAATACGGTGACATAAATATGGTGTTAAATCGTTTTTAATCAATTTTGAATCTCGAATTGATTTTCAAAACTGTTTCTGTGTTGATTGTGTAGGGCGTGGTGGTGATCTATAATCTATTGCTTTTATGAAATGACTAATTATAATTACGTCAATTAAACAAATAAATCACGATTGAATATTTTTGGCCACATAATATTTTATTGAGTTATTTATTTTGAGAAGTCAATAATCACGGTTAACAAAATGTACGACGATTGCCGTTCAAAAAAATTTAAAAAGAAAAAAAGAAAAAACATCTAACGATTATTGTTGAGTCCTCGAGGAAATAGTCCAAATCATTCCGATTGGTATATTTAAATTATTATAACTCGTTCTGATTGGTTGTTGAACACACACTTCGAGCATCTGCATGCATGGTCACATTCTTGAGGTGGTGTAGAAGAAAGAGATAGAGAGAATATGATTATTTTAATTGAAGGTGAATTGAAGGATATATAGGAAAATAAAAATAAAAATAAAAAAGTGAAAAAAATTATAGAGATAGATAGAAATTCAAAAATAATAATAATATAGCAGTGGGAAGGTGGTGATAAAGATGTAGTTTTAGACCTTACACGTGATACAAGGAAGGAAAAGTGAGAATAAAAAAGTGTAAATGAGAGAAAAGTAATTAAAAGAAAAAGAAAATTAAAATAAAATAGGAAACATATAAAGTCCACTTCTTTTTTTTTTTCCTTTTTGAATTATGTATATCTCCTCGATGACTTTGGACATCTACCTATTACATTGGAGATGAGATCCTCTAGAGCATTTCCAATGCATGGGGTGAGGGTCATGGTCTAAAATAGAGAGAAAAACCTAAAAAAATCGTGAGTCCCATTTTTTTTTCAATTTTCTTTTTTTAATCACTTCTCTCATTTACACTATTTTGTTATCACTTTTCTTTCTCAAAGTCAACTGTAAAGTCTAAAACCACACCTCAAAGTCTACATTCTCCATTACTATTTTATTATTATTTTTAAATTTTTATCTATCTCTATCATCTTTTTCACTTTTTCCCCTTTTTTTCCTACACCTCTTTTGATCCACTCATTCAATTTAAATAATTATCTCCTCACAATCTCTCTCCTCTTCACCTTCACCTTCACCGTTTGTCATTAGAGATGCTCTTAGGAAAGCGTATAGAAGTAAGTTTCAAATCCTAACCTTTGGGTGATGTGATTTACTCCCTTGACTTAAAAAGACTAACGTATCCTAAAAACTAATTAAATTATATATTAGTAAATAAAAATTAAATACCTATATATATATATATATATATATATAAAGAAATGAAGTTTGCGGTACCTTTTTGTAACATCATGTCAAAATTAACCTTCAATTATGCTACATAATTGTTATTTTGACGACAATGGAATAATTGCTTAAATTGTATTAAAAGATTTGAAAGAGTTGTTACCCAATTGACACTAAAGAAAGAATTTAGTTTCTAATTGATATAAACTAAAGTATGGTGACTTAATTGAAAGATAATACAAAGTACAAAAATTTCTCGCGCAATAAACATGCTAACCACGTTTAGCCACATCGCCCTAATATGTGACAGCGCCGCGTCGCGCCACGTGTCGCGACGTGATTGGCGGAATTCAAAAATTTATTAAAACCAACTAAATTCTAACTATTATATAAAGGACATAGAAGTCCCCAAGGTTCCCATACCTCCCAACCCATCCCTTCTCCCTTCCAAACCTCTCTAAATTCGTCCAAAGGTGTTGAAGGGAGGAAAAATACCTTAAAAACCATTCAAATACCTAGTTTTGCCCTTAAAAAAGGCTTCTTATCATATATAGAAAGGTTACAACTTAAAGAATAATTTTGAAGTGAGGAATATTAAGGTTTTGAAGGTCTTTTTCCACTTATAATTAAAGAAACAATTGGAGAATCAAAAGAATATACAATCTTTAGAAATTAAGAAGTGAGTAACCAATACTTCGATTTCCTTTCTTGCATTAAGTTTTCATGAGATAAATATAGATTTTCATGCATTGCTATTATAGAAAGAAAGATTGATTCTTTGCATTTATATCGTTAGTTAACGCTCTACCCGTTTTAAATTGCTTTGTTTTGTATGATCTTACTATGTTGTCTTGGTCATTTTGTGATAATGTAGCATTGCTGCGTGGTCTTGGCCAATTTGAATCTTTGTGGCCTTACTGTGTGGTTTTGATCAATCATGTGTGCACCACAGGTAGTAGTTTAACTAGT
Source organism: Nyctanthes arbor-tristis (assembly GCA_963692815.1). Taxonomy (NCBI): domain Eukaryota; kingdom Viridiplantae; phylum Streptophyta; class Magnoliopsida; order Lamiales; family Oleaceae; genus Nyctanthes; species Nyctanthes arbor-tristis. The sequence continues at coordinate 43,146 of CAVNYN010208583.1, forward strand.
GATAGGGCCCATTTGTACCTCGAAAGACTTTGTACATTCAATGGCTTTGTGCATCTAAAGGCTTTGTGAACCCTGTGATCTTTTCGAAAAAGTGTTTTCTTACATGAAAGGTGAATCAAGATATTTGATTATTTACTGAGTAATTTGTACTCATTCCCCATTATCTACAATCCTGTAGATATTAAATTAAAACTAGGTGGCCGAATCGTCTCAAGGGTGGAGGAAATATATATATGTGATCGAGACTTTGGTATGTAGTCGATATTTCGTTGTGTGTAACTCACAGTACACTTAATTATCAGAGTGTGCAACGAAAACGTCTAAATACTTTTAAATTGTATTTGTAAGATGAATCGAGACATATATATTTAAATGCTTTAGCTATTGTTAAAAATTGAGCGTGTGACGCTTTTACCCTATTTTTCCTGCCAAAATAGTTTTAAGTGAGGTCATTTTATATTTTTTTATATGTTATGATCCTTGATTATTATTATTATCTTCAAGAATATTTCTCAGAGATTTTATAAATCCTTTTTGATTTATTTTCTTTGCTAATCAACGACTAGAATATCACAAGTTTGAAATTTCTATACTAATATATCTGATTTTTTTTAAATATTTTGCTGGATCAATTTATATTCAAAGTTTTTTAATATATATTTTATCTATGAAATATTTCAAAATTTATATTAGAATATTTCATTTTTAACTAATACATTAATTTTTAATAATTTTTATATGCTCTTTGTCGACTCGTTGTTTCATATATAATAAATATTGTTTAATTAATATTTCATAGTTTACAAAATTTCTGTCGCGGTATAGTCACGAAGAAAAATATAACGTTTAATTTCCTGAGGTATATGAATGACAAACGGTTAGGGTCGGTGTTGGGTATGCTTCACTCGTTACCCTACGTATTAAAAATTTTTTTCCATGCCCACTTAAATTGGGGACGGATCAAGGATGGGTTAGTACGGGTAATTCATATTACCCATTTATCGGCTAATTTAATTATATTTATATATTTTTATTTTTAGTTTTTGTTTAATAAATAGTATTATAAACACTAAAATTGTAATTGAAATTACAAAGCTATTTTTTTAATAAGTTTTATCATTTTTTGTACTTTTCAAATCATTAAAATTTTTACTAATATCTTTATTTTTGTCAAAAAACAGTTAAATAGATCAGGTATTAGTAAAAATTATTATTATAATTTTAATTTCCCTGCCCATTGTTAAGTCATGTTAATTTTCTTTACCTCATCTCCGACCTAGTTATCCCTTTAGTTTGGTAATCCTGTCTTAATATGATCAGTACCAGTATATATCGAGTTTAATGAGTTTTTGTCAACTCATACTAAGGTCACTTAATAGCATTTCATTCCTTACGTAGTAAGCATATAATAACTATCAATTAACAACAAGATAATCAAAATATTGCATTTCAATGTAGATAATCATACATTACTTAACATTTCATATTAATGTCCAATATAATTTGATTTGTTATCTTTCTGTGCAACGCACAGGTGAAAATCTCGTGAATAGAGAACAAGATAATGAGATTAGATTATGTTAGCTAGGCGATTTGATTGTACTACAAAAAATTAGTTTGCTAGCATGTTAGCCTGGATTATTTGTTTTTATTCATTATTTTTAAATTTAAGTCGATATTGTCAATACTATGATCTTTTTTAAGTTAAAAAGAGATAGGTTGCGCCAAAATAAAACAAAATAAAATAAAGTTGAGGTTAGAAATGTGTTTTGAAAAGTTAAAAATGTAAATAGCAATAAACTGAAGAATGTTCATATTAACACTACATTTTTACTAAGAGCGTCTCCAATGCAACATCACCAAGGCTAATTTCAAAAATCGTCTACAACTTTTGAGTTAAATATCAGTTAGGTTCCCAAATTTTTTCAACCTCATGTGTCCCAACCTTTCACAAATTTACAAGAAAGGATTTTTTTTTGACAATTTCCATTACAATGCCGCTAACTTTTCAACAAAATAACAGTTATACCCCTTAACTTTTAAATTAAAAAATGTTTTAAAAATAATTTTAAAAAATTAAAAAAAACCCATCCCATCTTCCCCATCCCAAGAATGGCCGCCTGATATTGCATCATTCAGATGGCCAACTGCCACCGGAATGCTGCCATTAAATGCTGTCATTTCTAGCAGCAAATTAGGGAGGACTTCTCTCTCCGCCCTATTTCTACCACAAAATTGGAGGAGGCTCCGATAGCAAATAGAGAGTTGTAATGCTGCTATTTCCAGCGGCCACTCTTGGAAGGGGGTGGGTTGGGTGTTTTCTCTCTCTTTTTGATTTTTTTATTATTTTTAAAAGTTTTTTAAATTACAAAGTTAAGGGGTATAATGATCATTTTATTGGAATGTTAATGGAATAGCGATGGAAATAGTCAAAAAGGACATTTTTTGTGAATTTATGAAAGGTTGGATACCCAAGATGTGGAAAAAAATGTTGAAGACTCAGTCGATGCTTTGGTTAGGGATGATTTTTAAATTAACCTTTGAGAAATGACAAAAGATACATAATGTATTTAATTATTAGTTTATTATATATATTTCATTATAAGCTAAATACTATTTTTACACCCGTGCATTATACGAATATAAATTATTGACAAAATATATTACGTTGAATAATAGATTATCAACAGAGTGGAACTAATGATAGTGACAATGTAGGAATACATGAAATTACTTTTAGAATTCAACAAATTAAAGAATAGAAACTCGTATCATGGACCAAATAAATAATTCAAAAACTATATGATTAGTAGTATATGAAGCAACTAATTAAATTGAAAGAATTGGCTAGAATTAATGCTAAAAATTCACCCATGTGTGTCTACCCAATTGTCATAAATCCCTTCAATTTCTCCTTGAGTAGAATAAAGTTTACCACTACCTCTATTCCAGAAGAATAGATGGATTTTCCCTTTTTATTACACATTACTCACTCTATCCAATGAAAACAGTCCCATACCCATTTTTCATAGATTAAAAGTGTTTGATTAGTATTCTTGAAAAATGGAATTTAAAAACGTTTTTCCTAACATACCTTGTCATTTAATTATTACTCCACTTTAGTATTTTTTTTATTTATTGATAACAACACACATTAAATTAAGAAATATTAAGAGATTAACTAAAAAAGTAGTAATTTGAGACTAATGAAAAAAGAAGAGTAGACCATTTTGACAAGACTAGAGGATTATTATATTGACCTAAAATTAGGTGGTGATATAAATAAAGTTATTTCACGACGCTCTTCCGATCTTAAAATTGTTATTTTTCCAATAACATTGGTAAAAAGTTCCTTAATCTATGTGAAAATAGAAGTGTCCATGTTATGACAATGGGGAATAAATTTAACTTGTGTAGGTGTCCTTTAACAATCATTAAAAACTCTATTTTTTTTGCTTCTGAGAATAGCTAGTTTTAACAATGCCAATATGGATGCTATATGTTGGAGCAAGTATAATGTTTTCATTTAAGAAACTCACGTTTTTCAACAAAAATTGTTGATCGGAAGAGCTAAAAAAAATGCACACATAAACATTGTCTTACAATTTCACTTAAACATTAACGCTCTTCCGATCTTTTTAAAAAATTATCATAGATGTTATATTTAATCATCTACGAATCATAACTCTCGAAACGGCAATGACAATGTACGTTGTTGACTAAAAATCAATCCTTAAATTAAATACAATCTAACATGAAAAAGTTCACTGCCTCTGATTTTTGTTGCTTTGAGATAGAATTATCTATGACTTGGCACTATTAAGCACGGATCCTCTTTAAGGTGAAAATACAGATAGACATGGAATTGCAATATGATATTTTCTATATGGCATAATTTCATTGGATGATTAAAAATTATCCATATGATCAACATAGAATGAAATTATGCCACATAAGCATGTCGCTTATTTATATATCTTTTTCATGTCTCTTTCGAATTGCTTTTGAAAATATATCATCAAGTGTTCAAGGATCCTATTAAAGTTATCAGCTTGAAAAGGGATTTGAGATAACTCATTGGCACATCACCGAGGGACCTTTATCAGGAGATTACATAATCAAAATTTTCTAGTTCAAAAACATTCATCAAAGAATCCACATTTTTTATCATATAATAACTGTAAGACACGGCCCGGAAGTCGGAAGCTATACAGTTTATATTTGTCAATAAGAAAAGATGACTCAAAGTGAAGTTAGGAATTTAGGAATATACAAATAATGATATTAGTTATATGTGTGATATATATATATACACAAAAAACTTATATTATAAAATATAATCCCAAGAATAATAACTTTAATACCAACCAGTAAAAAAAATTAAACCCCACAGAAAATCAGCAACCAAATATAAACAAAAAAATACTAAAAAGATTCGATATATGCATGAAATAAATAAACCCCTTGACCACATAATTCTCACATAGATTGTTCTCAAATACAAAGTCCACTTAGAGAATGCTTGTCCAGTCTTTACTATCTTTCTCAACTTCAGCTCCAATGTTATGATCTTTTGCAGATAGAAAAAAATGGATATTCAAATCCCTCACATCGTATCTTCAAGAACTTGACACAAATATCCATTCCTTACACCAATTTTTAAAAGTTAATAAGGTTAAGCAAATTGGGTAGCAGTGTTGTGCATGATCATAATTCCAAATTTAATAACTCAGAAGTGAATGTCAAATTTTAGAAAAATAAACTCTATACATTCCTTATACTTTTTACCGACAAATAGCTATGCAAAGTCATGAAATTCAAATCAATTCTATGAGGCACTTAAAATAAATTGTAGTTGCCTATGATTCCAAGCACTCGAATTATGAAGACCACGCTTTGATTTCAAATATTTCATATCAATAAGTAAAATGCTTATTTGGAAGATTTCGAATGAAATAGGCATTTTAACTAATTAAGGAGTTGAATATTAGGAATCAATTTATGAATTGGAAGCAATTATGAAGTTGAATTTGATGAGAATGGAATGGGAGGAACCGAGATTTAAGGGAATAATTAGGGAAAGAAACGAAAATAGGGATTTGGGATTTGACAGACCGGAAGCAAAAGGAAAAAATGGAAATAGTAATTCATATTCATATAAAAAAAGGGATAAGTGTACAGCGAGCTTCATCACAGAAAACGGGAGGGAAAAAAGGGTTGACACACTATGTTCTTTTAATGTATAGATAGATAGATTTTAAATTTTAAATAAGTAGAAAAGCAATATCCATAAGAATGTCTGAAACCATCATTAGGAATAAGAGATGATAATCAACGAAAGGTTTAACAAAAGATGCAATAAAATATCTTAAGCATCTAAATATTAGTAGGGATCTTCAATGTAATGAAAACGTAGTAACTACTATAAATATATTTTCCCCAAAATGAAATGTTAGTAGTAGATATATTTAACGCATTTGATTGAAAATTGGGATATTAATTAATTTAATTAATCCAGAATGTTATCATCTTGTTTTATTCTTTCAGCTTTTGAAAGTTTTTTTTATTTTTTTGTCTCTTGAAGTATTTTTGGTTTTGAAAGTTCTTTTCTTTCTTTTGGGACTTACGCCAAGGTTCCATTCTTGTTTATGCATCTAATTTGGATATATTCTTTTACTTTTCATACATTTAAATACATCCTAAACCATTCATCTTTTTGTCCGCTTTGAAATCAGCTTAAATATAGAGTTCATCTTTCCTTTTAAGGCAAAAAAAAAAAAAAAAAGGTTTAGAGTTCACCCTAAACTATATTTTGTCCTATGCTGTGAACTTTTACTATTATTTATAACGTGTTAGTGAGCCGATCTACTCAGTTGTGGTACGTTTTTGCCTATTCACTACTTATAAATTTTTTTTCTATGCCATTACTACTTATAGTTTAATTTTATGCAATGATTGCTTAGAGTTTCAAATAGGACCTTTTTTTTTCCCAGTTTTCGTGATTTATGAAACATGTGCATATATATAGATTAATTAAAAGCATGATAGGGTGAATAAAAAAAAAAAAAGGCATGATAGGGTGGCTGTGAGTTGTCTAGCAATTGGGTAATCGGCGCAATATTCATAAGGAAACCACCCATTCATAAAGTTCTATTATAGAACTAATTTTGGGGTGGTGATTTAGTTATAACTTTGCCATTATTTTAATCACATTTATGCCATTGTGTGTTTTTATTAATAACTATAAATCCTCTTCTACTTATATATTTAATTTATAGTAATAATTAGAGTAATTCTACAGAGACATGTAAAAGTGATATTAATAGGTGATATTTTACATTAAGTGGGTGATGATTACATGACTATTTTTCATCATTTAATACAAGTATGTCACATAAGAATGTGACCTAATAGTTGTCTCCCTAGAATTTTTAAAATAATTATTATTGCTATTATTGTTATTATGACATGTGTTATTGTTGTTGTTATTGTTTATAGTAATAATTATTGTTGTGTGTGATAATAATATAATAATGTAGGTTTTCACCATGACATTTTTTTTCTAAGAAAGTCCTCAGTGACAAATTTTAACCATGTAAGTTCCACTCTTTGTTGACCACTAATTTAGACTAATTCATTTATTACTTTAATTAAATCTATATATATAATGACAATTTATCTATCGCAATTATTTTTGTAATAATTATTATTGCTATTATTCTTATTATGACATGTGTTATTGTTTACAGTAATAATTATTGTTGTGTGTGATAATAATATAATAATGTAGGTTTTCACCATGACATTTTTTTTCTAAGAAAGTCCTCCGTGACAAATTTTAATTATGTAAGTTCCACTCTTTGTTGACCACTAATTTAGACTAATTCATTTATTATTTTAATTAAATCTATATATATAATGACAATTTATCTAGCGAATTATAATTTCATCTGGAGTAATCAGAAAATCTTTCTCACTCAAAGCTCTATCTGGTACGATTGTTTATAATGCTATACAACACCAGCTGTTACTTTTAATAAAAAATTATTAGAAACATAATAGTAAAGAATTGAACCCGTAACCTGTATGTTAAAAGTAACACTTTTGCCATTATGCCAACTCTTTTATTATTAATAATTTTCATTTATATATTACTATTTTCGCGTGTCTTCACTCGAAAAAAGTATTATTATTAACTACATATATACTTAAAGGCTAATTATAGTGATATTACTTTTTTTTTATTAATCGCACTAATTTTCAAATATATTAAATTGGTCAAAATTAAAATGACACAGATAATCTTCGTATTCTTAACAATTATAATTGTTTCTCCCCCTCCTATCTTCTTCTCCCCTACGTGCACTAGAAAAATCTTAATCAATCTATTTTAATTTTTGTAATAAAAAGCTCTAAGAATTGAAAATAAAAATTTCCTTTATTTTATACAGAAATAAATTGCACAAGCTATTACCCTAATTAATAAGTCAATTTTTTTACAATGTTTTAAGTCATTTTGTCTGCAGTGTCTCTAAATTCATAAACTTATGAAATTGGATTTATGGAAGAAATAAAGAATCAATTTAATTAATGTTATAATTTCATATTAAAAGTAGAATTAACAAAATACATTTCCCAATCCGGTTGGATTCTTGAATAAATATGTATGTGAATATTTTTCTTTCTCTTTTATTTGAATGTTAATTAACTTCTTGTGATTCAAATTGTAGTACAGTGGATAAATACTTACATTTCAGGCGAAAGGTCCTGAGTTTGAACCACATCTGCCCCTTCCCTAATTTCCCTTCCCTTCTCTACGTCCCCTTTATATAAAAAAGAAATATTAATTAACTTCCTCTAATATTGATTAGTCCAATTGAGAAGAAAAACATTATTTTATATTACTATTTTCAAGTTTATCTTATCAAAATTTAATTCCTGCAAAAATCACGCTTTGTTTTTGGCCTATAGTTACGAAGTGAATAAATGATAGTGTATAAAATATTTATCTCTCTAAAGAAAAACAGCTGTTGAACATGGGTTATCAAGAAAGTTCCCCATCCATATTTATTTCTATTGTTTTATTATTATTTGACGAACATGAGTTATCAGTTAAGTTTATTATCCATTAATTAATTTTCATTGTTTTATGAAGTATAAACTAAAAATTTTTTGCTAAAAAAATTATAAACTAAAAGTATTTTAATGATATGTACACTTCCATCATTGCATAATCAAACTTATCTATAATTTTTCCAGACTTTTTTTTTTTTTTTTATACAAAGGGGATATAGGGAAGGAGAGGGAAACTAGGGGAGGGGCAGGTGTCATTCGAAGACAGGACTTCTCATCTAAAATGTAAATATCTATTTACTGTACTATAATTTTTTTCCGCTCTGGCTACTTGTTTTGTGGTGACAAATTATATTGTAGATGTCGCATCTTCACGTTCTGATCAAGGGGAGGATGTCACCGTCCTAGACAAAAGAACAAAACGCGGATTAATTCTTTCAATTACCCCTTTCCTATGCTTCACATTTTGTGGTTTGGTGAAGTCCATTGGAAACACTTAATTTCCTTGAACAGGCAAACAACATGAGTCCTAAGTTGGCAAGCATCAAAATTCCCCTTCTTTTCCTACCAATGCTTTATGAAACTTTTCAATTACTTTTCATATCTATCTTAACTAAGAAACTCGATCCATACACAACTTTTGCGAATATTTATGCCTCCCTATTTAGTTCAATCATATGTTGTATAGTCGCTGCCGCAGTGGAAAGGCGAAGGTTGCATAATGCTAGAGGACTTGGTTTGCTAGACAGGCCTGAAGAGAGGATTTCCATGAGTCTACTTTGGTTGGTTCCACAGTTTATTTTTCTTGCAATGCTTGATTTCTTTTTCGAAAGCAATGTTTTGAATGCAATGAAGATAGCAGAATATCCTTTGTCCGGAAGAATGTATTTGGTTCACATGGCACATGGATTATGCGGTATGGGAACTGTGAGTGGTGTCTTATCAGTTTATGTAGTGGGTAAGATCAGTGAACTGGGGGGGGG